>VZTY01035503.1:1947-12621 GCA_013400935.1 Turnix velox | reverse complement strand
ACTGGAAGAGGTTGCCCAGAGAGGTTGTGGATGTCCCCTCTCTGGAGGTGTTCAAGACCAGGCTGGACAAGGCACTGAGCAGTCTGATGTAGTGGGAGGTGTCCCTGCCTATGGCAGGGGGGTTGGAACTTGATCTTTAAGGTCCCTTCCAAGCCAAACTATTCTATGATTCTATGATCACAGGGAGGCAACTACCAGACAGGCCTGCTCTTTGTAACCCTGTGTATAACTCTGCATTTTAAAATCTTTTATTTTATTTTTTTTAAGCCCTCTACGTGGAAGGCAACGATGTGACAAAATTTGCTTCCATGGTGAAGCTAAAGGCAGGTCGTCTGGCCCGGGAAGTGACTGACAGTTGTCTGCAGTTTTGGGGAGGAATGGGATTCACCAGTGAGGTTCTGGTGAGCAGGCTTTACAGGTAAGCCAGTGAAAATTGGTAAAGCACTATTTAGCTTTTTCAAATGTCCCACTAAAAGATCACTCACTTGAAAAGAGCACCTAGTTGTAAATGGTGCTGTTCCAATGGATGGCATCTCTCTGATGTTTGCTTTGGATGCAACAATATCCTTGTGACTTTGAGGTGTGAGTATCAAGACATTTGACAGGTTGACCATTCCTTTGCCAAATCTTGGCTTTGCAGTTGGAACTACCCACAGGTTAGCTTGAATGTGAGGAATAAACCCCAAGTTTTCCCTCTTGGTTATGTGGCACCTGCTCAACAGTAGGACAAGAAAAAAAGGGCAAGTGATTTTCTTTTTGTCTTTGCTCTTTAGCCTTGATTACAGCTACAAAAATAAAACAAAACAGAAGCTTTTTTCCAAAACCAATGTAAATCAGCTTTATCCTTTCCCCCAAATATATGTGTGAAACCAGAATTCACCATCACTCTCCTGCAGAAGTCTTTTTTTGGAATCAATCTCCACCTGATTTAGTATCACCAGATACTGTTTGAGACATAGGAGAGAATGTAGATGCTTTCAGCAAGTTGTTAGATCATTAAAATGGTACTTTTTGCAAAAAAGTCCCTTCAAACTCTACCATACATGTAGTTGCAGCAAAATTTTCTCTTAGCAAACACTTTTCCTGGCAGCTCTAAGGAAAATTCTGGCCCCAGTGTCATATATCCTGTAGGAGGACCAAAATGGAACTTGAATTTCCTTGCAGTAACAGTTTTCAGCCTCAAGAAGAGAAGGCTCTTGGAAGACCTTATTCCAGCTTTTCCATACTTAAAGGGGACCTTCAGGAAAGATGGGAACAAAGTTTTTAACAGGGTCTGTAGCAACAGGACAAGGTTTTATGCTAAAGAAGGGAAGACTTAGACTAAAGAAGGAATTACCTTTCTTTTTAAGGAAGAAATTTTGTAAAATAAAGCTGGTGAAATGTTGGAACAGATTGCCCAGAGAGGGAGTGGATACCCCAACTCCAGAAACATTCAAGGTTAGGTTGGACAGGACTTTGAGCAACCTCATCTAACACAATGTGTCCCTGCCCATGGTAGGGAATATGGACTGGGTGATCTTTAATGGTCATTCTCAACCCAAACTATTCTATGGTTTGAATTCAAAGCTTTATATGTATATTAGACCTAGTCAAAAGTTAGCAAAATTAGTGGTTTTCAGTTCATTGAAAGTTTTGCTAAGTGCATTTGAGTGAAGTGGAAGCAAAACACTTCCAAAAAAATTCTCTAAACTTATTTCTTTTCAGCTGGTTTAGTCACTTTTTCTATTTTTGAAAGCATTTTATCAGCAATACTGCCATTGTGTAAGTCAAGAGAGAGCTTCAGCCTTTCTTGACTTTGAGATTCCTGTAATTTCTGAGTGCTGGATGGTGGTTGTTCTAGATCAGCTGTTGAGAAATTTCCTCAGTTATTATTTTTCTTCATAACCTCTTTACAGGCTGATTTTTTTTACAGGCTGATTTTTGGCATTGGTGATTTCTGGAGGTGTTTAAGGCCAGGCTGGACAAGGCACTGAGCGGCCTGATCTAGTGGGAGGTGTCCCTGCCTGTGGCAGGTGGGGTGGGACTTGATGATATTTAAGGTCCCTTCCAACCCAAATTATTCTATGATTCTATGATTAGCAGCTGATGGTCCCTGCTGATGAAGCTATTAAAAGAGGTGCCCTGAATAAAATGAATCCTTGTCTTGTGGTCCTGACTATCAGTGTAGTAAAGTCTATGGATTAACATCCATGTGCTTTTATAGAGATTTGTTTTGTTTTTAGATTTCCTTGCCCACTATGTCATTGCTAACTGTGGGCAGGGTTTTTCTGGGTGAAATTCAGGGTGGTTTCTGAGAGTACCAGAGCAGGGTCACATTTCTCCTGAGAAGAAATCCAGTGTTTCCTATTGCTGTGAACTGTGCCAGCTGGCTAAAATAACCTATCTTTTTGCCACTAAAACAACACAAGGCTGTTAGAAAGGAGGGGAATGGTGGTGGGATATCTATATTCTATTTTCTACAAATCAGTGAAAATTCCATTATTGAGTAACCATAAGGAAGGGAGGAGTAGAGTATTACCTAAATACACAGTTACAGGTTCAACTGAGAATCTTGTTCATCTGTAATGATAAGCAAAGCAGCAATTTTCCTAAAACCCTTCTTTTTTGAGTAACCATTCACGTCAATACCATCTTTGTCACAAGCAGTGTGACTTGTAGTCATAAGAGACTTTTATAGCATAATCCTTACTAAATTCCCAAGAAATGTTAAGTCTTTGACAAATTTGAGCTGCTACTCTCCAAAGAGCACGCAGCACACCAAGCCTAGATTTTAGTTTTTAGTGTTGGCGGAGAGATAATAAACAGACCCAGCAAAAAAAAAAACCCTCTGACATATTTTCCATCTGTTGTTTCAATCATTACTCTTTTAAACTTTGTAGAATGATGTTGCTAAAGTGCAGTGTTCCCTCAAAGGGATGAAAATTGCTGTTTCAGTTGCTTAGAGTGGCGTGATTTTATTTATTTATAAATATCTTATTTGCAGTTGTTTTAAAAAAAAAGTTTTGAGCTCAAAAGTAAAAGAGTTGAATGGAAAAATACAAGACAATATGAGTGGAACTTGCCAGAATTTATCCCAGTAGCAGGATTCTGGAGGAGAGCACCAGACTCTAGTGGGGTTTTTCTTTCCTCTGTATAAACTACCTCAAAGGTATTATGACAGGACAATCAATTAGTGATCAAATCCACAAATGGTGTGAAAACCACAGGTTGTGAGAGATCAGAAAAACTTTGTAGCAAGTACGTTGGAATTTTTCAGACTTCATGGCAGGAGTTTTGAAAAATTTCAGGTAGTCATTTGAGCTTAGTATATTATGACATCTTTTCCAGCTTCCTCACAGAGTTCCTGGCAGGATATTTAGTCTTGTGATTTTCTCATGCTGAAGGCAAGTCCCTTTCTCAGAAGAGGGCTGCTAGACTGAAATAATTTCAGTCCTTTTTTGTCATCTTGATCCTCTTAAACTAGGTAAAACCTTCTATTGTTGGGGTAGAGACTGCCATTAGTCACCTGCTTGTAGATTATGTAGGAAATATTCCTTCTCTCACCCAAAATATAATTGCCAGCAATTCTGTAAAGACATGGGCATAAAAAAATCATGCTTGAAAGTTTTGTGTTTTTCTTAAAAGAAGTATTTTTACGTTATAAGCTGATACCTCTGCCACATACCACTAAAGCCAGAGCTTACCCCCTCTGCCTATTTATAACAACCTACAAACAAGCTCCAGGAATCCAAGATTTCTGCTGCAAATAGAGGATTTTTCCTCTATTCTGAGGATTAACTATAGCACAGTGAAGATGCAAGATGCTAAATGCTGGCAGGGACTTTCTGCAAAGTTAAAAAAGCAAAGAGCCCTGTGGCACAGAGTTACCTGCCACTGCTCCAGCTCTGCTGCCTTCAGCAAGGCCCATGGGAATATGGGGAATCTTCCAAGTTATTGAAGCAGAACTCTTTCAGTTCTTATCCCTAGAGAGGAAATTTGTGAAGAAAATTGCTTAAATATCCTGCAGGCTGGCTAGAACAGGGAACTTAGGCAATGCTCTTAAGGATGACTCAGGGATAGTTGCGACAGTTTTTAAATGAGTGTGATTAGAAAAATCAAATCCAAGTTAACTAAGCTTGGAGGAGCCATTTTTAACTTTGAGCTTTTATATTCTATATAATACTTTATTGTAACACTATGTAATAGTATATAATATTAGTAGAAATCATGCCTAATCTCACATAGCCATTAGGGAAAGCATGATGCTTATCAGTTTAAGAATTTTACAACTGTCTCTTCTGTACAGTTCTGCAGTGTCCTCATGCCCTAATACTCTACCACACAATTAGGCTAAGCAATGCCAACCCTCCAAAAGATCCCCGTC
Organism: Turnix velox; assembly: GCA_013400935.1. Classification (NCBI taxonomy): domain Eukaryota; kingdom Metazoa; phylum Chordata; class Aves; order Charadriiformes; family Turnicidae; genus Turnix; species Turnix velox. Next base: position 8,258 of record VZTY01035503.1, on the reverse strand, counting down.
TTCCTAAAATTCAACCAGAGCAGCTTAGGCAAAAAAAAAAAATTAAAAATCTGAAAATTAGATGTTCCAAATGATATCTTAAGCTTTTTGGACTGGCAACATCCCTGTATACTAAAGGATTTTTGCAGCACTACCACTGAAATTTCACCAGCTATACACAAGGGGCTTCAATTGTCATAAATGCAGAGAATAAATGGGTCTGCCCAGTTCTGGTTTTGTTCCCTCAGCAGAACCATGTGTGTTTGAATCCACTCTTTGTATTTCCACAGAGACTTGAGACTAATCTCAATAGGAGGTGGGAGTGATGAAACAATGCTCTCCATCATATGCAAATACATGGGAACACTTCCAAGCAAGTGACACATCTCTTCCCTCCCTTCACAATTCAGCAAGAGCATGGCTTGAACTGCATGCCAGGATGGATTTCAAGGGTAAAATGAGAAGAAAACATAGAGTGATTTTGTCATCATTCTACAGCTTTCCATTGATACAAAGCAGCCTGAAAGCATGTGGCCTCCTACAAACTTTTTTCCTTTCTTCCTTGGTGGGTTAACAGTGATTTGGCTCTCAGTTCCACTTCACTATTTTTGAATCACTTCAATGAGCTCTGACATCTGTGCCAAGCTCACGTGGACTTGTGCTACCCTGTCAGGGATGTTTGGTGGTGGGAATGGGGGGGTTGATTTTGGTTTGTACAATTCTACAAACAACTGTTTCACTGGATATGAAGCTTTTGGAGGCCTGAGGTTCAGCAGGGATGTATCATGCCTTATGTGTAATTATTAAAGAAATTATTAATTATTAAAGAAAAATATTCAAATCTCATGTCAACATGAAAATGATGTGTGCTCTTACTTAAATGAGATGGTACAATTTACATTGCATGGCACAGTCACCTTGAAGCAGATATATAAACTAATTACATTCAAAATTACTCTGTTACACAAAAAGTTTTACTAAAATATGATTAGCACAATTATTAATTTGATCTTCTTTTACTATTATTCTTTATCTCTACTTGCTCATCCCTTCAAAAACATCAACTCTTCCTAAAGCTGCAGATAAGTCAGAAGAGACAACCTGCCTTATTGCAAAAATTAAAGAAAAAAAAAATAGCTTCAGTGCCATTTTCCCTGCAAACAAATGGATTTTCCAAGGAATCTTAGAAAGTAATACCTGGAAGTAATCTGTGTGACTGTTAAATTACATTGAGAAATACAATATATATAAATAGAGTCAATTATGTATGAGATTTCAAAAGCAAGAAGAAACAGTCCTGTGCAGCTGCAACTTTGTAAAAATACAATGAAATGGTGCTAGTATTTTTCCATCTTATCCACTTTACACTGTATTTTTTTCTACAAGATCATATTGTGGCAGCCTGAAATCTTGCTATTTTTGAACACAATTACCAGTAAATCAAGTGTGAATGGTGAGGAAGATTTTAAAGCTGCAATATGATTCCCACCACGTTGCCATAACCAGTCTGAGCAAACTCATGTGATTTTAGTTTAGATTTTAAACTGAAAATCGACTTTTTGCTGGGAGTACTTGCTTCAGAAATAAATTAACATTAAAACATAACTAATTTTGAGTATGCAACCTTTAGTTACTTCTCAGTTCAGAAAGTTCACCTTAAAAGACATCAACAGCTGTGTTCCAGCACTTAATAATAATAATAAAAAAGTTCTGTGTGTCTTCTAATAAACATGGAGATAAAGAAATTAAGTTGGAGGCTTCATTGAATCTTTATTCTTAGTCTTTCTCTCCATTTCCCACCTTATTTTGACAAGAGTAAAAAAATGGACACTCCTCCTTGAATTAAAAAACATAAAAATGAAGAAGTAAGTTCAAGATTCTGCTCCCTCTCCCCAGTTCACTTCCCTTTGCTACTGAAGAAGAGAGAGGAAGCTGGGGAGGACAGATAAAAACTAGCTCCTATTCTACATCAATTACTTTTTTCTCTGTTTTGACATATAAAAAGAAAATCCTGTTCATTTTTTTACATGAGCTGAAGGACTAGGAATGGTCATTTCCCAGTGTGTGCACCGTCAAGGCTTAAGAAACTCCCTGGAGTTTTCCAGAAGAAAACCCACATCACCAGCTGCATCCACCCATTTTTCTATTTATATTAAGTACTTTAAAACATTTCCCTTTTACTGGGATGACAGATTGATTGCTAGGAATTCCAGGAATCTAGAAATTGACAGACAGCACATTTAAGAGCCAGAAATACACTTCTAGAAGTATTTTGTTGTGCTTCCCACGCAAGTATAGCCCCTTAAATTTACAAAAAAGATAGTATTCTACAGCAGAAAATAATATATATAAAACAATACTAGTTAGAATGCTACAGGGCACTTTATTTGTAACTTGGTAATTAGTTATTAATGGCAACATGTTATACATTTCTTCTAGAAAAGATTTTGAAAAATTATACATATTATTTCAATATCTAGGCAATAATTTTTTGAAAGTTAAACTCAGCAATATAACAGCTTCAACTATCAGAAACTAATTGGTGAGCTAAAGATCTTTCAAATAAAAATCCTAATATAACAGCACCTCCAACAGGTGCATCATAATATACTTTTAAGATAAAATTCAAAATATCTAATCTTGTATTTCATTCATCAGGCAGGGTGGATTCATGGATCATCACAGTGTGAAAAGTAAATATGATGGTAAAAATGTTCTGTGATTCAATGGACTCATTAAGTTTTAGGTACTTAAATAGAAAAAAGACATTTGTACTGTGTCCATATTGATCCCAATGATCAAAGGCATTTGCTTAAAAGAGATGTAAAAGCCTGATTTGTCACATTTAAATTAAAAAAAATCCAGTTTTAAGGAATTTCTCCCCCAAAACCCAGAGTTTAGGCTACTTAAAGACATACACTTGTCAGATCTATGGAAAAAGGATAACTGTTGGGGGTAGCACTGTTATATTTGTTAGCTTCAGGCCAGTCTTTCAAAAATCCACAGGAAAAAACCCAGTTTAGAAAAGATCCAAGTATTCCTCATGCTTCTGCAACCTAGAAATTAGGATATGCCTGAAACTGGAGCTCTAATTTAGAGCATGGCCCTGAATGAAAAGCAGAATGGAAGAGAAAACCTTGCAATTCTGCAATTACTTCATATTCAAACAACCACTGTTTGGTTTTTTTTAAAAAAAAAAATCAATTCTAAGAACTATTTTCCCCTAAAAAAGCAACCTACTATCTTGGCAGTTTCTGCATATTTATGAATAATCCCCCCCCAAAACAGGGGAAGATGGGAGAAATTCTGATACATGAAGACAACTATTGCATTAATAGTTAATGCATTTCACAATTTCACCTTGTTTTAGAAACAGAATATGCCACTTCAGATCAATGTCCTCATTGAGACTGCTTTGGAGTTGAAATTACACAATTTAAACCCACAGTAACATGCATCACCTCAGTTTAATAATCCAGTATATTACAAAAAAAACAAACAATGCAAAAAGCATCATGTAGCATAATAGCTTTGTCTGGCTTCCTCTGGAGAGTGTTCTCAGCCTGCCCATAGTTGCACCTAGAAGTCCACCCGCAGAGTCAAAATCATTATCCTACATTTAAAAACAGGCAAACAAAGAAAACAATTTAAAAAAAAACACATTACTCAGAGGAAAGCAAAACTGCCCCTGAAGCTCCCTAAGTGTAGTTTTTTTTCATGTTTTCCCAAAACTGATGTTATTTCATTGTCTGAAAATTAACCATGAAAAGCTTTCATGAATTTATCCAGATGGGTGCAAGTAAAAAAGACATTTCTGACTTCTCAATTTTGCTCCCCTCTTTCTAAAGTAAATTTAAATACAAAACTGTCTTTTTAATAATACAATTTGTTTGCTAATACAAAACAAATAGCCATATCAGAAGCATAATGACCTAGACTGCACCTCAAAAGTAGTGAATCTGTCTTTTTGGACAGAAATATTGCTGTCAAATTAGTCATAGTCAACATTTTAATCCAAATGCTTGTACTAAAAGGATAAAAGGAGTAAAATTAGTCAGTTTACAGTCAACATTTAATCCAAATGTTTGTACTAAAAGGATAAAAGGAGTAAAATTAGTCAGTTTACAGTCAACATTTAATCCAAATGTTTGTACTAAAAGGATAAAAGGAGTAAAATTAGTCAGTTTACAGTCAACCTTTAATCCAAAAGGATAAAAGGAATAACCCTTACAACACTTGCTTCTTAATCCTGCCCCATACTTAGGGAGAAAAGTAGTGACTAAAACACTTACCATATCTGATAACATTTTATTTTGGTTTTTAACTTCTGTTCCGATTTCAATGGAAAGCTATTAAAAGAAAAGAATGATGTAAAATTAAATGAGTAATCAGTCAGTGAAAACAGTCCTGATCAGAGGTCAGCAACAGCCTGGTGATCATCCAACACATCCACACATACAAAGCCAGTTCCAAGGCAGAACCAGAGAGTCATTTTTCTATGACACAACCAAAATCTCATGATTTCTCACTTTCTTCACCACAACCCATCATCAACTCCACTGAGGCTTCTAAGGAGATTAACTGAAGAATATTCCATACTTTTAGATCATTACAGTGCACTAAAAAATGAAGCTGCAGGAAGAGCACACATGGCACTATCATCCATTTGGTGGACATACTCTGGGACATTTTTTGAAAGAAAACATACCAGAGAGGGAGACAAGAAATTAAATTATCTAACAAAGCTCAAAGCTTTCTACTGCCTCAACTTATTCTAAATTTCTTAATTTAAACTTAAGGTTTTGCTTTCTAAACACATCACCTTGAAGCAACAGGGTATTAGTAGTATTAGGAATTTGAAGGAGTTTAGACCTAGGAATTCAATGGCTTGTAGTTCATACACACAAACATCACCCATTCCTAAGAATAGGATTTTTTTAAAAAAAGCTCAAGAAAAAAAAAAAACAACCCACATAATTTTAATCACAGAGATGTCCTTAAGTTAGTCCTACTTGAAAGAAGTCCTCAATCTCTGGAAGGAATCAGTTATTAAAATAACAAACTTCATTTTGGATTTCTAACAGTTGTTTTTCACATTACAGGTTTATCAGCAGGTTCAGCAGAAGGTGATGAATCACAATAATGACAGCAAAATTAAGTAATTCATTTTTTTTAAACCAACCTGAGCCAGTTTACTGTCCTAAACACAAATTTTCTACTTTCTGCAGAGACACTAATTAATTTTGTAGGCCAGTAAGCCATGAGTAACACCACCTAAAGAGTCAGGAAAAACAAAACAAGGGACTAGCTGAAAAGATAGTTAAAGAAAGAATCAATTATATTAACTAATGCTTGTGCATCTTGGTTATAATAATTCTTTCTTGTGTTAAATTTGTGTTTTAAATTATGTTTATTGCTTGACTGCTCCATATAACTGAATTTAATAAATGCAGCACCACCACTACAAATACTTACTGATTTGATGGCACTGACTTTTGTACGCAGACTTTCTGTTAACCTTTCATTTTCTTCTTCATAAACACTGTACCCACTATTGGTGTAGTTATAGTTACCAGGAGATGCTGCTTCACCTGAAAACACAGGTCAGCAGTTAGTTAGCAACAGATTTCTGAGGCATAAGCACTACCTAATCCTTTACTGCAAGGCCACAACACCTACGTGGATCTACAACATGACACAGGAGTTCAAAGTTCATAAGTCATCACTGTGGCTGCTGGGTGAAACCCAAGACCTGGGCTTCTCAAAACACACAACAGGAAGTCCATAGATATTAAATTTGTAATAAATTGACAACATAAAAACACAGGAAATTACTAATATTAGGAAAATTACTTAGAATCTGTAAGTGACTTGACAAACCTGTCCAACAAGGGAAACATGGATCAAACTAAGGCTGCACTGAATCATTCACAAACACAGCTGAATAAAACACCCAGCAGTGCTCCCTAAGCTCGAAAGAGACACAGAGTCTGGGGCAATGGACACAAATTAAGACAGTTCCTATTCTTTAGAGGTGCCTTTTTGGATTGCATCAGACATCCTTCCAGTCTAAACTGTGTCACCAGCTAGATTTGCCACAGTTCAGGTGTGGAACAACCTGCTGCTAGAAAGAAAACTAAACTTAGGCACTATTCATTATTTTTGAGTGGTACTGTGATACGTAAATCATAGAATAGTTGGGGTTGGAAGGGAGTTAAAGATCATCTTGTTCCATCCAACCCCCCTACCACAGGCAGGGCCACCTCCCACTACATCAGGCTGCTCAGTGCCTTGAACACCTCCAGAGAGGGGGCATCCACAACCTCTCTGGG
>VZTY01035500.1:55656-108039 GCA_013400935.1 Turnix velox | reverse complement strand
ACACACTGCTGGCTCATGTAGATCCTGATTTGAGGGAAGATCTGAAATGGATCACAAATTGGTGCACTCTTTAGAAGTGAAGCACCTTCAGTAATCTCAACTGGGACTACACTCTATTTCATACATTTCCAGTGCAGTACCAAGAAAATACCAATTAGCTGGTTCTGATTCACTGTACAAAATGTCAACCCACCTCCTCCTCTCCACCAAAATAGCCTACAAAGACAAAAGTCATAGAAGCAGAGAATGTGTTGAGTTGGAAGGGCCTTTCAAAGGCATCTAGTCCCACCCCCTGCAGTGAGCAGGGACATCCTGCACTAGGCTGCTCAGAACCTCAGCAAGCGTGGTCTTGAATGCCTCTAGGGATGGGAAACCTGGACCAGTGTCTCATCACCCTCATGGGGAAGAACTTCTTCTTCATGTCTCATTTAGCCCTGCCCTGCTCTAGTTTCAAACCATCGCTCTCATCCTGTGGCTCCATGCCCTGGCAAAAAGCCCCTCCCCAGGTTTCCTGGAGTCCCTTTAGGTACTGGGAGGCCACTATGAGGTCTCCCTGGAGCCTTGTCTTCTCCAGGCTGAACAGTATCATCCAGAACCATAAACACGCCATTACATGCACCCTGCCTCAAATAATTCCCGTGTTCCGGCAAAAATAGCTGATGTTTTCTTGCAGCAGTAAGATTTTTTCTCCTCAGCCCAGGAAGGGAAAGCAGCTACTGCTGGCTGTTTATCTTTTGGCAAATGTTCATTCCCTTCAGTATCAAACCCTTCTCTTTTTAACTTCCCTGATAACAAATGCATTGTTTACAGCAAAAAAATTTGCAGCCTCACATCCAAGGTCAGACCCTGGCTGATGTTTATTAACAGAACTAAAAGCAGCTTGAAGGGATGTAGAGCAGGTAATTCTATTTTTCTCTGGTATGAAGCAACACACAACCACATAGTTCCTTACATGCAAGGTTTCACGTTGCTCCCTATAAAATGGAGTTTTAACTGTAAAAATAAAATAATTACACAGCTGTTTGGGAAAAAAACAACAACCCAGCTCTTCCTTGCCTTGAACAGCAGCCTGGTTTGGATCAGACGTCCTGGCTGTCTCCCCTTCCAGTCTCTTGCCCACCCCCAGACTACTTGGTGGTGGGTGAAGAGTGGGAAAAAGAAAGCCTCAATTCCCAAGGACTTCTCAAGCCCAGTCAAAATGCTGCTGTGTTATTATTCTAACTGCATGAGTCACAAATCCAAAACACAGCACTATAGAGGCTGCTGCTACTGTGAAGAAAATTAACTCCACACCACCCAAACCCAAAAAAGCAAGACAGACATTGCTCCCTTCCTTTTATATCCTTTACATATTTTAGGTTTTTCTTAAATCTGAAATCTGTGGAGACCCAAGCTGTTAAAGGAAGTGTTTAAAGCCAGGCTGGATGAGGCAATGAGCAACCTGGTGTAGTGGGAGGTGTCCCTGCTAACCCAAACCATTCTATGATTTTATGAAATAAAGATGTTTTAGTCTTGTCATTACTTTTTAAAATAACATATTGAATGTCTTTAGCACTGATTTTCAGTATCACTCCAGCTGCAACATAGATGCCCTTGCACATCAGTGCTTCTATGCTGCATCCCTACTGCTAAAGGATCAATACAGCCAGACATACCAGCAGCAGCCACCTTCCTCACTTCGTGGAGCTCCATTAACCTCAAAGGGATGAGCCTTTTAGTTCAATGTCAGTCCTCCACTGCCCTGAGTAACCTCAGCTGGGAATTTGACCTACAGCCCCCCTGCCCACAGCCCATTATCTCCACTCAAAACAGGGCATGTAGTCCTCTCCTGGATGAGCCTTTTGGACCCACACTGTTTCTTTGTCTCCAGTCCTGTCTCTGACCCCATCTCCTGCTGCTCATGGCTTGACCCAATTCATCCCCTCACTTTCCCTAACTCTACCAGTAGACCTTTGTTCTGGCAGGTAGCACTCTGCCATGGTCAGAGGCTGAGGGACTACAGCCTGGAGGTAAGGGCACTGCCTCAGTCAGGTTCCCCTGGGCTCTCACTACTCACTGACACAAGTTTTTCAACCCCAGCATGTTCCATTTAGGCTTTCTTTAGTTTGAGCTCCAGCGGAGGAATTAATTCAAAGGAATTGTCTCAGACCATCCCTGGAGGGATTTAAGAGCTGGGCAGACACAGAGCATAGAGATATGGTTTAGGGCTGGTTCTTGTCAGGGTTGATGGCTGCACTTGATGGTCAGAAAGTCCCATTTCAGCCTGGGTGATTCTATGATCCCAAAATTGAAGCCATTTAATTGCCAGGGACAGTCACAGAGTCATAGAATGGTTTGGGTTGGAAGGGAACTTAAAGATGATCTTGTTCCAATCCCCCTGCCATGGACAGGGACGCCTCTCACTACACCAGGTTGCTCAAAGTCTCATCCAGCCTGGCCTTAAACACCTCCAGGGATTGAGGGGGCATCCACAACCTCTCTGGGCAACCACTTCCAGTGTCTCATCCCCCATCACTGCAAAGAACTCCTTTCTTCTCTCCAGCCTAAATCTCCTCTCTTCCAATTTGCATCCATTACTCCTAGTCCTGGCATCCCTATTAAAAAGTCCAACTCCAGCCAGTCATGCTTAGACTAAAGCTGGAAACCCTGCCAATGTGTCCACATGTGTTGTCAAGAGGCTGATGGGGCCAAAAGCTCTAGATAATTTCTTAAGACACTCATCCCAGGAAGTGTTTTATCTTCTGAAGACAGTGCAGAGAGGAGCTGAGTTAATATCTCATGACTTCATGGGACCATCTTATGGGCTGAACTGCTGAACTCTCTCACTGGCAGTGATGGATCTTTCCTGCCAGCCACTCTGGTGCAACAAGCCAACTAATTCCCCTGGGCAGCCCTTCTTCGGGCCAAGGTCAGCTGTCAGGCAGCCCACCAGCCTAGCAGGGATTTGCTTTAATATCTTCCCATCTCACTAACACAATGGTTGCAAAGCATGAGGGGATGTGCCAGGGATGTTCTCCAACAGATTCAGGGCAAAGCTTGCCACACAGAATGTCAAGGATTGGAAGGGACCTGGAGAGATCATCTAGTCCCATCCCCCTGCCAGAGCAGGAATACCCATATCAGTTCACACAGGAAGGCATCCAGGTGGGTCTGGAATGTCTCCAGAAAATCACAGAATGGTTTGAGTCGGAAGGGATCTTAAAGATCATCTAGTTTCAACCGCCCTGCCATGGGCAGGGACAGCTCCCACTACTCCAGGTCCCTCACTGCCTCCTCCAGCCTGGCCTTAAACATCTCCAGGGATTAAGGGGACATCCACAACCTCTCTGGGCAACCTGCTCCAGTGTCTCACCACTTTCCCAGTCAAGAACTTCTTTCTTCTCTCCAGCCTAAATCTCCAGTCTTCCAATCTGCATACATTCTTCCTAGTTCTGCCATCCTGGAACCTATTAAATTTCTTCATCCAAGAACATCAGGGACTGGAAGGGACCTGGAGAGATCAGACCTGCCAGAGCAGGAACACCCAGATCAGGTCTCACAGGAAGGCGTCCAGGTGGGGTTTGAATGTCTCCAGAGAAGGAGACTCCACACCCTCTCTGGGCAGCCTGTGCCACTGTTCTCTCATCCTCACCCTGACAAAGTTTTTTCTCATATTGACAGAGCACATCTGACAGCAGGCAACAAAAGAAGGACTTTCAATCACTAGAGTGAAATGGAACTCAATCCTATGTGACTTCCTCAGCCCCAACAAATCTTATGACGGCTCTTTAATGACAAACACAGCTCACCACCCCTTCTTCTCTGCCAGGCCAAATTCTCCTTTTCACTTCCAACCAAACCTAAGCAAAATTCAATTTTGTTTGGAGCAAAAGCAGCCACAAACCCATCCTCCTGCGGGAAAGAGCATCATCATTCAATACACCCAGGGCAGCTCTGACAGCAGCTTTGTCTTCCCCTTGAAGATGCATTCTAACAGAGGCATAAAGGCATGTATGTTTGAAGCAAGGCCAATGTGCAACACTCACCCCTGGGAGTAGGATGAAAGCACAAACAGTGTGTGACAGATGTTCCTCACGTCACTTTACACGTTGCTGGGATGGTGCTGGGATACTGCAGGGGCAGGGACAGCCCAGGAATGCACCAAACAAGCAGTTTTTGCTGTTTTCTTTTCATTTCCTTCCCACGCTGCAGAAGAGCCATGGAGATCTCCAGGGCTTGAATGCCTCCCTGCAGCAAAAGGGAACAAGATTCATTGGCCAAGAAGTCACAGTGATTCCCCCCAAAGTGGAATTAGAGGCTCAGCTACCTCATTCAATCCCTCAGCACACACGACATCAAACATTCAACAAGGCTTCAGAGGAGCCTTGACAACCTTATAAAGTTCAACAAGGTCAAGTGCAAGGTCCTGCAACAGGGTTGGGGCAACCCCAAGCACAGATAGAGGCTGGATGGAGAGTGGCTTAAGCACAGCCCTGAAGAGAAAGGATTTGGGGGAGACAGCAGATGAGAAGCTCAACATGAGCCACCAGTGTGGGCTTGCAGCCAAGAAGGTAAACCAAATCCTGGGTTGCATCAAGAAAAGTGTGACCAGCAGGTCAAGCGAGGTGATTTTGCCCCTCTATACAGCTCTGTTGAGGCCCCACCTGGAGTTACTGTGTCCAGTTCTGGAGCCCTCAACATACGAAGGACATTGAGCTGTTGGAGCAGGACCAGAGGAGGGCCACAAAGATGATCAAAGGGCTGGAGCAACTGCCCTACAAAGACAAGCTGAGGGAGTTGGGGTTGTTCAGCTTGGTGAAGAGAAGGCTCAGGGGGGACCTCATAGTAGCTTCTCAATACCTGAAGGGGCCTACAGAACGGCAGGGGCAGGACTTCTGAATAGGATATGTGATGGAAGGACTAGAAATAATGGATGTAAATTGGAGGTGGGTAGATTCAGGCTAGATATAAGAAAAAAGTTCTTTCCTGTGAGGGTGGTGAGATAGTGGAAAAGGTTGCCCAGAGAGGATGTGGATGCCCTCTCTGTGGAGGTGTGTAAGGCCAAGCTGGACAAGGCACTGAACAGCCTGATCTAGTGGGAGGTTTCCCTGCCTATGGCAGGGGGGTTGGAACTTTATGATCTTTAAGGTTCCTTCCAACTCAAACCATTCTATGGTTCTATAAAATCAGTACTCAGTCTTTTACATTAGAGGGAAAACAATCCCCCACCTCTGCCAGGTTAATGAGCTTCCTCAGACAAACATGCCTGAACTCTCAATTACAGCTTCAAAGTGAAGATGGCAGAGGTTTAGATCTTCCTCTTCAGACTCTCTGAAGTGATGGCATACCCTTTTTCACCATTAAGTGTCTACATTTACAAACAAATCCAGTGCAGAGCTTAGGAGCTGACCCTTTTAAGCTGTCCGATGTAGTCAAACAGATGAATCAAAGGGTATTAACACCTTGGTTGAGGAAGCCAGCTACAAACTATCTGACAACCCTGCTGTCAGCAGACTGGTCACACTGAAGTGGGGAGGAAGCAAATCTATTTTTGGAAACTACAGCAACACACAAGAGACAGGCTAGAGTAAGGACTGAGGGAAGATAAAAAGGATCCCAGCTGAAGGGAAATTGCACTCCAGCCTGGTATTTCCTGTGATGCCCCACTGCAAAAACCAACCTTATCTCCAAGACGTATTTCATGGATGATCTCTTGTCTGCCTTAGAAGCACTGAAGAGTTTTAATAAGATCACAGTGAAGCAGCTAGGGAGAACATGTAGAATCATAGAATGGTTTGGGTTGGAAGGGATCTTAAAGATCATATTGTAACCAGCCACCCTGCCATGGGCAGGGACACCTCCCACTACAACAGGTTACTCAGTGTCTAGTCCAGCCTGGACTTAAACACCTCCAGAAAGGGAGTACCCACAACCTCTCTGGGCAACCTGTTCCAGTATCTCACCACCCTCACAGTAAAGAACTTCTTCCTTATCTCCAGCCTAAATCTCCCCTCTTCCAGTTTGCTTCCAGTTTCCATTACTCCTAGAAGTAGAGCTTCAGCTGCAAATACAGCAGTTAAACATAGGTCTCTGACACCCATGGAATCAAACCACCCCTGTTTTTCTGCTGTTAAATTCCACATGGAACCTTATTGTCCCTGATTATTTCACAACCACAGCTGCTTTCCAAGGGTTAGATCCTTAAGGCATGACATACTGGACCACCACCATCTTCATAGGAATTTTTAGATACTAAGGAAGCAATGAAGGCAGAGAGGCAGCATCACTTACCATACAGAAGACATAGAACCTCACCAGCATTAAAATATCTTTACAAACTGTGTGGACATTTTACTGAAATAACCTACAGATGTGGATTGAAGAAAGCCTGATACTCACTCTGGAGGCTGAAATCACAACAAAGAGCAAGATGCAAAGAGCAAAACAAGTACAAGTAATGCCAACAGAAGACTGAGATCATACTGTAAACAGGAGAGCACCCACAGGCAACAGCCTTGTGTAAGGACAGCTGACCACAACAGTCAAGTCCCTGCAATCACACCCCTCTGTGATGGGATTGCTTTTCACAGCATTTACTACAGCAAATAAATTTAGATGCTGTTGAAGCAAAGTCTTCAGTTTCTAGAAGGAATAGGCACATGATTATTTGGAAAATGCTCTTTATCCCCCTCTTCCCACCAGTTTCATCTCTGTGTGAAAACCCCCTTTTTCACCAGCTTGAGCCCAACTCTAGGACTCCTTGACATGACAGCTAAATGGATCATCTCATGTTAAATAGCTGCTATCTTCTGCCACCCCTACACAAAATGACATCATCAATAGCCCAGAAAACAGTCATTTGTGAATCTGTGACTGTCCCACTGCTGGTGGAACATTCAGTCTGAAGAGATGACTATGGAAGAGGCCATCACTCATCCAGTAGAAGTACACAAAACTTGGGGTGCAAGGAGCTTGTGCCAGTGGAAGCAAAAAGGGCTATTTCATAGAATCATAGAATGGCTTGGGTTGGAAGGGAACTTAAAGATCATCTAGTTCCATAGGCAGGGACACCTCCCACTACACCAGATTGCTCAATGCCTCATCTAACCTGGCCTTAAACACCTCCAGGGATGCGGGGGCATCCACAATCTCTCAGGGCAACCTCTTCCAGTGTCTCATTACCCTCACAGCAAAGAACTTGTTTCTTATCTCCAGCCTAAATCTCCCCTCTTCCAATTTGCATACATTCCTCCTAGTCCTGCCATCACTTATCCTATTAAAAAGTCCTAGTCCTGCCTTTCTATAGGCCCCCTTCAGGTATTGAGAAGCTACTCTGAGGTTCCTCCTGAGCCTTCTCTTCTCCAGGCTGAACAACGTTGACTCCTTCAGCTTGTCCTCACAAGGGAAGTGCTCCAGCCCTCTCATCACCTTTTGATATTTGCCTTAAAGATATTATTTTAGTAGGTATATAGCCATGGTCAACTGTGACCAATGCAGATGACTATTCACTCCCTCCAGTGCTTGGAACTACCCAACCCAGGTGCAGGACCTTGACACTTGGTCTTACTCAACCTCCATGTGGGTTTTTTTGTTTGGATGTGGGACCACTATAGATCGTGCTTGAACCAGCTATCTGCATCCTTCTTAGCCTCCATGATGCCACACTCAGTCTCCTCATCACCTTCTGCAGGAGTCCTCCACCTATCCCTGGTGAAGAGAGAAAGGTACCTCCTGCACTGTAGCCTCTCAAGTCCTTCAAGTTGTTTATTATTATGCTTGATTTATTTCTGTGCTCACAATTTTTTTTTTAAATTCCAGAAGCATGAGGGTGAGGAAACACCCAAAGAGGTGGATGCCCCCTACCTGGATGGACGCCAGGCTGGATGAGGCATTGAGGTCAACCTCAATGGTCTGGTGGGAGGTGTCCCTGCCCACTGCAGGGGTGTTGGAACTAGATGATCTTGAAGGTCCCTTCCAACCCAAACCATTCTGTGACCATTAAACAGATCACCACAACCAATCAGTGTAATTTCCAAACTAGTGACTGGATGATGAGACAGTGTTATCATAGGAAACCTTAAACAGCAGAAAATGAAAACACTGAATAGCAGTGAAAGATCGCTGTCATTAAAGGGCTCAAGCAATCCCTCATGAAAAACACTTATAACACTTCTTAAAACATGCTTATACTCCATAAATCACTATCCCACAATAATACTTGCATGTTATACTCATAAGAGTGTAATTACATGACAATTAACATACAATAGTAATTAAGGGGAAACCTGGCCTGCCATCCAACATGGTGCTGCTTAAATTGGGCTAGGTACACATGAAAAGCATAATTAAGCAACAGAAGGCAAGTTGTTTCCTGATGGTAATTACATTACTGGATGTATTTTCAAGTAGGTCATTCCTAAAACAGCAGGTTAATTCAGAGGGAACTGAAATCCTGTAAGATTTTGATGCTGTTTGTAGCACCAGGGGCCCAGGTGTTGCTGGACTTACCCCACCAGTCTCATTTGTTATAATGGCAAGAAGTGAGTCTTGCTCCTCGGAAGACTTTTGGGCAGCTGCCTGATTTCTGTCATGGACTAACACAGGCTTCAGGCAAAAGCAGGACTTGTTCCACATTTCCTAAGGAAACACTCAGCTGAGGAGAGCTGAAAAGCAAATGAGTATTTTTCAACTGAAACAAAAGCTTGCAGAGGTGAGCTGTGGCTGGTGAAATTTCTATACATCTGGGAGGAGATTTGGCAAATAAAAGGGATTAAAAGGAAACCACAGCCAAGGTGAGCAGCTACCACAGACATAGAATGAAGGAGTTGGGGTTGTTGAGCCAGAAGAAGAGAAGGCTCAGGGAGGACCTCAGAGTAGCTTCTCAATACCTGAAGGGGGCCTATAGAAAGGCAGGGCTAGGACTTTTTAATAGGATATGTGATGGCAGGACTAGGAGGAATGTATGCAAATTGGAAGAGGGGAGATTTAGGCTGGATGGAGGAAAGAAGTTCTTCACTGTGAGGGTGGTGAGATACTGGAAGAGGTTGCCCAGAGAGGTTGTGGATGCCCCCTTTCTGGAAGTGTTTAAGGCAAGGCTGGATGAGGCATTGAGCAACACGGTGTAGTGGGAGGTGTCCTTGCCCATGGCAGGGGGGTGGATATTTAAGGTCCCTTCCAACCCAAACCATTCCATGATTCAATATCTAACCTGTCAGAAGAGATGGGAAGGTGTAGGAAAGGTTTCCAGCACTCAGTGCCAATCAGTAGTTCCTGGAGCCAAAGATGGGCTGAGGATCACTTGGCTGAGGACAGAAAACTGACTTGGAAACCACATCCGAGCTCTCCCTCATGGGCTCCAGAGATGCTGAAGAATTTAAGGACCTTATTTAGGACAACTCATTTAAATGGCTCAGGCTCTGCAGGATTTAATACCAGCCTAGAGGTGGGGGGAATGGAGTAACAAGCCCCACTTCTCAGGTCACTTTCAATACAGAAGCATTTAGCCTCTCTGGAGAAGCTCTAGCTGAAGAGCTTCAAAGCTGACCTCACAGCCATGTGCTGTTATCCCTGAAACCCCATCAGGGGACCCGATTTATTCCCCATTCCTCATTTGGTATCCCTTTACTCTGTTGTTTGTAAGAAAACCCTACCAATTAATCTCATTTATTTCAGGCCTTTTCAACTTGAAGAATCACTATGAATTCTCAGGTGGCCTCCAGTTTTTTGCATGCCACTTAGGCCATTTGTTACATGCTAAATAAACCCCAAAAATGGGGGAAGTCAAGGTCACAGTCCAGATTTCAGTAAAGAACATGCTATACACAGCCTTTCCTGCCCAAAAAGCCCAGATAAAAACAAAAATCTGATTATGCAGATTATTCTCTCACATCATACTTTGAGACTTTCATGCATTTTGATGCTTCTGATGGGCCTTTCACAGAGCAGGGCTTTCATGAGTCTTCCACAAGGGAGAACTAGGAAGAGGGGGGAAAATAAAAAAAAAGAAGATTTATTCTATCAGTGGGAAAGCCACCACAACCACAGCAGGAAGCTGGGGGAGTCTGGCTCTCTGCCAGGAGACAAAGCAGAAAGCAAGCTGTTCTGCTTTTAAAGCCAGCCCCAACCAGAATAAGCACATAATTTTAGTATGGTGAAACCTTCTCTTACAGCTGAGATGCCACACTCCTAAAAGACCCACTACATGCAGGCTTCAAGAGGCAAGAAGAGAGAGCAGTATCTGTGTGGGATTATTGTGTCTGATGCCTGCCCCAACAGGGAAATCAGGATAAACAGATAAACAAGGGTTTTTTTGACAGCAAAGCTCATGAAAAATATAAAGATGAGCACAGTGTTGTTTCAATGTGATCACGCAAAGCCCATATATAGATACACAGAATGGCAGGGGTTGGATGGGACCTCAGGTGATCATCCAATACACATCCAATACTCTGCCACAGCAGAGTCACCCAGAGCGGGTTGCATAGGAAACACACCGCAGGTGGGTTTGGGATGTCTTCAGCAACAGAGGCTCCACCACCTCTCTGGGCAGCCTGTACCAAGACTTTGCCACCCTCACAGTAAAGAAGTTCCTCCTCATGTTGAGATGAACTTCCCATGGTCAAGTTGTTGTCTGTTCCCTGTTGTCCTGCCACTGGGCACCACTCAAAACAGACTGGCACCATCCTCCTGACACCCACCCTGTAAGTATTTTTAAGCATTTTTACAGAATCATAGAATGGTTTGGGTTGGAAGGGACCTTAAAGATCATCTAGTTTCAACCCCACTGCCACAGGGAGGGACATTTTTAATAAGATTCCTCTCAGCCTTCTTTCCAGATTGAATAGACCCAAGTCTCTCATCTTTTCTTCATAGAAGACCCCTAATCATCACTGTGGCTCTTTGCTGTCCCCTCTCCAGCACTTCCTGTCCTTTTTGAAAAGGGGAGCCCAGAATTATAGAGTGAGTCCACAACAGGAGGCAGTGCTCCTCAGCATTCTCCAGCTGATAGCTTCACAGGTCTGGAGTCAAGCACTTCTTACACCCTTCTCAAGATGTACCAGCAGATTATTAAATAGCAAATAGATCATGAGACATCTCCCAAATATCAAAATTGTTTTTCTCCACTGAGTAAAAATGAATGTAAGAGTGAGGTTTACCCCCTTCCTCTTAACAGCTCAGCAGAACCAAATAATTGAGGGGCACACTGAAATCTGAAAATGCTTAGAAGTATCATGTTTTTCCTAGTGAGTCATTGGTCTGTCACCACTGCCAAAGGAAGGAGAGAGTAAGCAAAACACTGTGGTTACCCAGGCCTACCAGAACAGTGGTGGGCTAGTTAACTACAGCTATAGTGGAGGGGCTGAGCTCACAGCTGCTCTGCAGCACAGGCAGAAAATGGGATTGCTACTCTGACCACCCTCTTCAAACCACCATTCAATCCAAAACACTCTTACCAGCCTTGCAAAATGTCTGAGGAATGTAATAGGGAGGTGATTTTGCCTCTCTATTAGACCCTGGTGAGAGCCCAACTAGAGAACAACGATCAGTTCTGGAGCCCTCAACATAAGAAGGACATTGAGCTGTTGGAGCGGGCCCAGAGGAGGGCCATGAAGATGATGAGAAGGCTAGAGCACCTCCCTTCTGAAGACAGGCTTAAAGAGTTGGGGTTGTTGAGCCTGGAGAAGAGAAAGCTCAGGGGGCACCTCATGGTGGCTGCTCAGTACCTGAAAGGGGATAAAGAAAGGCTGGGGTAGGACTTTTTAATAGGGTCCAGGATGGCAGGACTAGGAGCAATGGATGTAAGTTGGAAGAGGACAGGTTTAGGCTGGAGAGAATAAAGAAGTTCCCTACTGTGAAGGTGGTGAAACACTGGAAGAGGTTGCACAGAGAGATGCCCCCAATCTGGAGGTGTTTAAGGTCAGTCTGGAAGAGGTACTGAGCAATCTGATCAAGTGGGAGGTGTCCCTGCCCATGGCAGGGGGGTGGAACTAGGTGATCTTTAAGGACCCTTCAAAACCAAACCATTTTATGATTCTATGATAATATCTTTGTGAGGAGATGCTAGCTGGTGCACAGGACCCTACAGCAGGGACCTATTTCAGCCACCCTTAAAAAAGCAGAACAAGACTCCTCTGTGCTAGTTCAAAAGGGGGGAGAATCCCTCTCAGACTTGAAAGTAAGAGACACTAGTGATTGCAAGGTCCCAATTGCATATACAGCAGCACTTCTGACAAAATGGGATTGTAAAGCAGAGAGTGCATTGCCCTACCAGGCATAAACAGGGTTCTCCCCCGATTTTGTTTACTTTGGTACAGACTTTCAACTCCCTTCCAAGCTGTGGAGGCTGCAGTCAAGGCACTTGCAGCAGTTCAAAGCGACCTTTGAGACCGACTGCTTTTACCCAGTGTATTTAAGATTCTGATTTATTTACCTCAAGCTGCCCTAAAACCCGTGGAATTCAACTTGGCTAAAAGCCACTATCTTCTCTTTTGAAGCCAGGAGAGCTCCAGAAATTGTCATCCTGTCATCTCCAGGTTTCTGTTCTCATCTTATTAAAAAAAAAAAAAGAAAAATAAAAGAGTTTAAAAAAAGAAATAGTATTAGCTGGTTACTTTCTTACTTTGAAAGACCATAATACTTGGGCTGCACTAAGAATAACCCAAATAATGCCAGCAACAGCTTAGAGGACAGAGTTAGAGTGTTAGTGAATTACAGCATCATACTATAGTATCCTCACAAGCCTGTTTATTGCCCTTAGCTTCCTGCATTACACAATAGATTTTAGGGTCTCTTCTTGTTTCTTACAAAATGTTTAGGGTATCTTCCTGTTTCCTCCAAAGATATTAGGCTGTCTTCCTATTTCCCTCAAAAACTTTAGGGTCTCTTCTTGTTTCTCCCAAAGATTTTAGAGTGTCTTCCTATTTCCCACAAAGATTCTAGGGTCTCATTCTGTTTCTCCCAAAGGTTTTATGGTACCTTCCTGTTTCCCCAAAAGATTTTAGGGTGTCTTCCTATTTCCTACAAAGATTCTAGGGTCTCTTTCTGTTTCCTACTAAGGTTTTACATTATCTTCCTGTTTCCCCAAAAGACTTTAGGGTCTCTTCCTGTTTCATCCAAAGATTTTACGGTATCTTCCTATTTTCCCATGAAGATTTTAGGATCTCTTCCTGTTTGCCCCAACGATTTTCGGGTGTCTTCCCCTTTCACAGCCCCTTGTTTATGAAAGGCCCATTTTTCAAGTGGGATTTGGCACTGATTTTACCCACTTCCTCTCTTCCCCCCTCACCTTTTTCCTTTGATTGTTATCCCAGCTAGAGAAGGGAGAGCAGTCCCTGCCTTTTCACCGAGTGTGCTGAGTCTTTAAACTCCTTGGTCCTCCCCTCCATTCAGACCTTGCTTCACCCACACAGAGATTCAAGCATCAATCTCTCTTTGCTTCTTTTCTGCTTTCTCATCTTCCCACGCTGCGGGCTGCTATTGCATTGAGCTGCCTGACTCCACCTCTCCTCTTCTCACTCTCTTTTTCCTCTCAGATTCACTTCAAGGCCGACTTCCCATCCTCTGCTGCTGGGCTGACACAGCTGGGAGTGGAGAAAAGCAGGGGGAGGGGAGCAGAGCAGGGAGCTTTTTATCCAGCCACGCTTCTTCCTTCACCGAGCAGCAGCTGCTTTGAAGCCCCAAGGTCCAATTTCAGCTGCTGAAGTTTGCTGGTAATAATAATAATAAAAAAAAAAAAAACACCAATACCAAACCAGATGAATACAATGCTGCTTTTAAAGAGATAGAGGACTCTACAGTTAACGCTCTTCATCTGAAATGAATCAGAAGATGTAAATATGCAAATCACAGCTAATAAACATAGAATCACAGAGCATCAGGGATGGGAAGGGATCTGGAGAGATCATCTAGTCCCATTCCCCTGCCAGAGCAGGAACACCCAGATCAGGTCACACAGGAAGGCAACCACAGATGGGGTTTGAATGTCTCCAGAGAAGGAGACCCCACACACACCCTCTCTGGGCAGCCTGTGCCACTCTTCTCTCACCCTAACCCTGACACAGTTTTATAATTCTGTTGAAACTCCTGTGTTCAGTTTGCACCTGTTACGCCTTGTCCTATTATTGAAGGTCAGTGAGAAGAGCCTTGCTCCATTCTCCTGACACTCACTCTTTCCATATTTATAGACATGAATGAGGTCACCCCTCAGTCTCCTCTTCTCCAATCTCAAGAGATCCAGCTCCCTCAGCCTTTCCTCAGAAGGGAGATGCTACGATCCCTTCATCAATTTTGTGGCCTTGCTAGGACATGTATCATAGAGTCACAGAATGGTTTGGGTTGGAAGGGACCTTCAAAATCAGCCAGTTCCAACTCTCCTGCTATGGGCGGGGACACCTCCCACCACACCAGGTTGCTCAGTGCCTCATCTAGCCTGGCCTTAAACACCTCCAAGGATAGAGAGGGCATCCGCAACCTCTCTGGGCAACCTCTTCCAGTGTCTCACCACCCTCACAGTCAACAACTTCTTTCTTCTCTCCACCCTAAATCTCCCCTTTTCCAATTTACATCCATTTCCCCTAGTCCTGCCATCCTGGACCCTATTAAAAAGTCCTACTCCTGCCTTTCTGGTATTGAGAAGCTACTGAGGGTCCCCCTGAGCCTTCTCTTCTCCAGGCTGAACAACCCCAGCTCCTTCAGCCTGTCCTACAAAGGGAGGTGTCCCAACCCTCTTATCATCTTTGTGGCCTCCTCTGGACCCACTCCATCAGCAAGAGGCTACATTCACAGTAGTCACCGGATACATCACATTTACAGTTCATAATGTAAAAAAGTTGTGGTCGTGGAGGCAGAGCTGTAGTAACATTCTCTGACACTCCCCTCAGTGGCACTGCAGATCACTTAACATTTTATCACACTTTTCCTCAGCTTTTTCTACTGCCATTGGTAGTCAGCAAAAGGGAATGAAAAACTCACTTGTTAATGTACAACCCTAAAGATTTCACCAGAAGCCCTTTATTTCACAGGCAAGAACACTTGTGACGGGACAGCAGTCACAACACAGTTGCTGAAGACAAACTAAAGCCTTAAGGGATGCCACCAATGCTCCAGAGATTACAAGTTAAGCTGACAGGAAAAGAGAGCTTTGGGAAGTAAAGTTTCCAACCCCTGTATTAAAAAGTGTTGATGATCACCCACTAATCCTCATTTTTAACAGGGTCCAGGATGGCAGGACTATGAGTAAAGGATGCAAATTGGAAGAGGGAGGATTTAGGCTGGAGAGAAGAAAGAAGTTCTTCACTGTGAGGGTGGTGAGACACTGGAAGAAGTTGCCCAGAGAGGGTGTGGATGCCCTCTCATCCCTGGAGGTGTTTGAGGCCAGGCTGGATTAGGCATCGAGCAACCTGGTGTAGTGGGAAGTATCCCTGCCCATGGCAGGGGGGTTGGAACTAAATGATCTTTGAGGTCATTTCCAACCAAACCATTTTATGATTTACTTGGGCATGGAGCCTGAGAGGTGCGGCTGAGAAGAAGCACAATGTGCTGTCACCCATTGCTTCCTCTGATATGTCCACTTTTCTTCACAGCAGTTCAAGTTCAACCAAGTTTTGTGCCTCAGGAAGATCTAAGAATTCTCAACAAGACCAACTTACAAAGAGATCTAGGGTAACCTTGGGCTGGTTACTTCACTTTAGTTCTACAGCTTTAAAAACCGGTCTGTTGACATACAGGCTTTATGAGGACAAAGCAGATCAGTGCCCAGCACCCAAATTCCATCATTAGAAAAAAAAGATAATTCTGCCTTTCAGATCTAATCTGCTCTTAACACAACAACTTCAATTTTTTGATAGATTGGGTTCCTGGAAGAGCACATGAAGAGATATCCTTGGGATTATACTGAGTTCTGGTAATAACTTTTATTTATTAAATTCCCCATGAGTAGTTCTTTTTTATTTTTCTTTTTTTCTAATGGTTCTAATTAAACATGTATGACCTGTCACTTCCACTGTCAGCATCAGAGTTATCTCCTTGCAGAGAAATACAATGGAGAACAACAATGTTCTCTCTTCAGTGGCCAAATAATTTTTAATCACATTAGCCACAGGACCCCTGTTGGTAATCTTTCCTCTGGGTCCTCCCAGTTCTTCAAGCAGAGTCTGATGGAGAATTCAATTAATTTGCCCCCTAAGGAGAACACATTCAATCATGGTGAGTGAGGAAAAGCAAGCTCAGATGAAACTGCAGCCCCATATTTCCAGCCTTGGTCCCTACAGGCAGAATGCCATTAGTCTCATGAAGTAGGGAAAGATTCTGAGTCTTTGCCTAGTCAATAATAAAGCTTGTTGTGCTGGAACTAAATGATCTTTGAGGTCATTTCTCTCTTAGGATGACCTTCTGTCTTAATTCAGGGAAGCCCAAAGGAGTTTCTCAGGGTCAAACCTTCAGAAGATCAGTGTTGGGTCTGTTGTGCTGATTCTGTTTTCACCATCTGCACCATTAACAGTTGAGGAATATGTTAATCCTATAGACCTACTCTTCTACTGCTCTGCTCACCAGAGCCTAAACCATCACCCAGTTAGTACAAAACAAGCATGGATTAAGTTCCAACCCTTTTTTTTGAAGGGCACACTGATACACGCCCCAAGGAAAACTAAATCCAGGCTAAGACCTTTTCCTAGTTGGAATTTTCTATTGTTTTAAGACATTTAGAACAGATACATGATATAGGGGCAAGTTTAGGCTGGAGAGAAGAAAAAAGTTCTTTCCTGTGAGGTGGTGAGACACTGGAAGAGGTTGCCCAGAGAAGTTGTGGATGCCCCCTCAATCCCTGGAAGTGTTTAAGGCCAGGCTGGATGAGGCACTGAGCAACCTGGTCTAGGGGGGAGGTGTCCCTGCCCATGGCAGGGGGGTTGGAACTAGATGATTTTGAAGGTCCCTTCCAACCTAAACCATTCTATGATTCACCCACATCACCTCCAAACAGAAAACTGTATCCAAATTAAAAGTGCAGCGAGAGTTGGTGTCCATCAAGAGCAGATGATGAGACTTAGTTACACAAACTAAGTGAACAAACACAACCATTAGCATACTCGTCCAGGAGACAGTGTCCAACTAGAGCACTCAACATTCTTGAAAATGGATGCCACACAGTAAGAGAAGACATTAAACTGGCTTTCACCAAGTGCTGACACTCTTCTAGCAGGAGCTGGTGGCTGGTTTGTGTTCTTATGTAAAGGAAGATACCAGCAAGTGGAACACAATGGCAGCAGTAGCACTCTGAAGTTGTGATGGCCTCCTGAGCATCAGCAGAGCTTGACTGACACCACAACGACATGGCACATAGTCCACAGAATTGTCCAGGTTGGGAGGGACCTTTCAGATCATCAAGTCCAACCATCAACTTAACTCTGACAAGAATCAGCCCTAAAACATATCTCTAAGCAATGTGTGCACCTGTCTCTTAAATATCTCCAGGGATGGTGTCTCAACCTCTTCCTGGGGCAGCCTGTCCTACATGGTTTCCCAAAGTGTCCTGCTGTCAGAAGCTTGAAGGCTGCATGAACATCCCCAGGGATGGCTGCTGAGTCACAGGAGTGGTGTGAATGGTGTCTCCCAGCGGCATAAGACTATCCAAGATGTAAGAGAACTGTATTTCAGAACAGAAATCATCACCTTATTATATATTACTCTATCAGAAGAAAGAAATTTCTTATGGTGAGGATGGTGGGACACTGGAAGAAGTTGCCCAGAGAGGTTGTGGATGCCCCCTCATCCCTGGAAGTGTTTAGGGCCAGGCTGGATGAGGCATTGAGCAACGTGGTGTAGTGGGAGGTGTCCCTGCCCATGGCAGAGGGGTTAGAACTAGATAATCTTAAAGGTCCCTTCCAACCAAATGATTCTATGATTCTATCTTTGCCATCAGTTAGAAACAAAACAAAACAAAACACAGCATTGAGGGGGATTTAAAAAAAAAAGAAAAATAGAGGAAAACAAAGCTAAATTGTTGGGTAACTTTCCTAGTCCTCCCTGCTTGTGCTAGCAGCAGATGGCCCAGTCTGTAAATTAGCAGCTACCAGATGGGCCCCCTAAGTAGCTTACTGCAGTAAATTGATTTGTTCGTGGATTTGGTATTAAAATGTCCTTCACTGTCTGGGTAATGTTTGGCCACAGAGCTGCAGATCCCAGTTGGCTGCAGTGAAGGTCCAAACCCCAAGCATTCCCATCAGACAACTACTTCTGCAAGATGTGGTGACTACAGAGGCCCATCCCCACAACCCAGAACAGAACAGGTATTGCTGGGTAAGGAGAGAAAATTGATATTAGAATCATAGGTTTGGAAAGGATCTTCAAAGTCCATCTAGTCCAATCCCTTCAGTGAGCAGGGACATCCTGCACTAGATCTGGTTGCTCAGACCCACAGCAAACCTGGCCTTGCATGTCTCTATGACTTGACTAGGAGTAATGGATGCAAATTGGAAGAGGGGAGATTTTGGCTGGAGAGAAGAAAGAAGTTCTTTCCTGTGAGTGTGGTGAGACACTGGACCAGGTTGCCCAGAGAGGTTAGGCTAGCCTCCTCAGTCCCTGGAAGTGTTTAAGGCCAGGCTGGATGAGGCATTGAGCAACGTGGTGTAGTGGGAGGTCCCTGCCCATGGCAGGGGGGGTTGGAACTAGATGATCTTTAAGGTCCCTTCCAACTCAAACTATTCTATGATTGATGGGGACGCCACCATCTCTCTGGGTAACCGGGGCCAGTGTCTCACCACCCTCATGCATAAGAACTTTTCTGGTGTCATGTAATCCTGTTCTCCTCCTGTTAAATGATGGCAAGACTCAATTCCGGCCATAGATGATGAATACTGAGAACTCTCCTGTGAGTAGCTGTGGAAGGACACTCTGACCAAGGGAAGTATTTCTTTGGTTGACACCCAAGTTCAGATTATCTCATACTTCAGTGCCCTCTGCCTCTCTCCTTCTTCACTCTATACCTTTCCCCTCTCCACCAACCATTTGTGTCTCAGCTCTGCTGCTGAAGTTGTTTATGAACTGCACTTGCAGAGTTTTGGCCCTTTTAAGTCTATTTTATCATTGACCTTGTAGAAAGCACCCTGTGGCAACATGAGTTGCCTTGTTTTTCAGGATGAACTTAGCCTGTGAAGGTTAATATCCCTTTATTTTCTACTGCTAACCAGATTTTTATCCCTGTGTCAATATCTAGAAGTTGATGGAATTTACAGAAAGAAAAAAAACATCAGTATGTTGCTTTCCTGCAGTTCATGACAGAGGCTGATAGCCAACACTTTCTAGCCTGGTTATTATCCTTCTAGACTTCTGCTCAAGTAAGAGGAAATTGTCTCAGCAGTAGTGAGCTGGAAGCTAAAGAATGACATTTATTGAAGTGAAATTCCTTACATTTCTTATTAAACCCACAAGCATTTCCATCTTCCTAGAGCTTCTCTGGCAAGTCCTGGCATGCTATCCTGTAATTCTCAGGCCCAAAAGCCTTCACATAAATTTTAGTTGGTGTCAAAGATTGGCAAATCATGATTTAATCCTCTCAGTGGTACTCTGCAACTGCAAAGGTTACGAAATCACCAGGGGAGACTGGCAAGCAGAAAGAAATCACTCAAATTTCTGTAAGAGTGCTGTCACATCATGGTTTATATTTCTAATATATAGATAGCTGGCAAAACAAACTGTCTAAAGCCTAGACAGTTAAATTATTTGTCAGCCTGAAAGCTCAGATTTCCTCCTGTCACACTGCTGCCAACAACAAATGGGCAACGAAGGTTTGTTTCATCTCCCCTACTCCTTCAGATCATCTTTTTGAAACAAAGAGATGGTCACCTGGCAGGAAGTACAATGACTTTCTGAGAGAACTGCCAAAGCTTTTAAATCTTGCCCAGCATGGGATAATGAGAATAATTTCTGCCATTCTTTCTGAAGAACTGCAAGGTAGATCTCCTATTATAGGTGTAAATACATATTATTGCTGAAATTCATTCAGACATCTTCACACACCACCCTTGGTTCTTAATCCAGCACTTAGGGATAAAACCCCTCAAAACACAGGGAAAGAGCAGTAGTGGCTGGCCATCACTGTCCATGATAAGATCATTTATTATTTAGTACCCTTGAATTCTGGTACTACTGAGCCAGGCAGCATCCAAAGCCCTCTGTGCTAGAAACCATTACTGCTGAATCGTGCATTTTTTTGCTAGAAGTGAGGCAATAAGGTCATTTGGAAGCAAGTTTTTTGAAGGGGATTGTGTGGTTTAAAGGCCTTCCTGCTCCAGCTGATGAGCCTGTAAAAAATCACTGAGTCATAACCATTATACACAAGCCAATATGCAATTATTATTCTCCCAAAAAACCCCATATATAACATTACTATCAGCCCAGAGCTGCCAAAATGAGCCTAGAATGAAAACACACCTTGTTAACCTGGCTGAGGGAGCTGCAGAAGTGGTGCAATGGGGACTGGGTTCTAGTCACAGTTGAGTCTCTGTGCAGAGGACACTGCCTGTTTTCCTCCGGTCCACAGGAGTCACAATTCCATTCTTTGGTTCAAGAAATGCAGATTTCATGTATTTTTAAGTCTGACTTCATCCGGAAGAGCACAGCATTTCACCCAGCAGCTGGACATCTGGCATGTCACATTTTCCCCAGAGAATGAGCTGCTTCTTTCCTATCCTAGCAAATGGAGTCCTACCCTGAGAACCAAACCAGATCTTCCTACTGGAATGCAAAACAATCTGTCATTTTTCAGGGAAAGGTTTATTGTTGTAGCTTCATTTCCTGTGGGTCATTCCTCTTTCTCCATCCTAAATTTGTCTTCAGATTTTACCCATGACCTGGTCTGACCTGCCTTCTAACCTCGGTCTCTCAAGCTGCTTCATACTCATGTCCTCCTGTTCAAAAAAAACTCCCATCTCCTGGTGATGAAACACACAAATTTACATAGAAACAAATTAAGTAGCAAGAACAGAAGTCCACATTAAAGAAAATCCATGTCTGCTGCTTGGGGCCCTGTCTCTCATCCTCATACAGATGAGTTTCTGCCCAAATCCTTTCCCAGCTACACCTTGTCTTTCTGCCGCCTTCCACATCACCAACATCTTGTCCATCAAAGCCTAAATGGATTTTTCCAGATACTTCTGCCAGGCAAGTTGCTTGCTGCATACAGCAAGCAGAAATAGGACCTCAAACCCTCCCTGAGCAGCCTGTGCCACTATTCTCTCATCCTCACTCTGACAAAGTTCTTTCTCCTGTTGCTGTGGAACCTCCTGTGTTCCAGCTTGCACCCATTGCCCCTTGTCCTGTCATTGGAGGTGACTGAGAAGAGCCTGGCTCCATCCTCCTGACACTCATTCTTTCCATATTCCTAAACATGAATGAGGTCCCCCCTCGTTCTCTTCTCCAAGCTAAAGAGACCCAGCTCCCTCAGCCTTTCCTCAGAAGGGAGATGCTCCAATCCCCTCATCATCTCTGTGCTGGACTCTCCAGCAGTTCCTCCTCACTGAAATGGAATTGGGTTTTGTCAATAAGTAGCTGACATGCAATGAAAATAATCAATCATTGTTCAAAAAGGGAAGTCCATCCTTTAAACCTGATCTGCTCACTACTTTCACAATTTCCTCTGCTTCTATCCGTATTCTGGATTCTTCTAATTTTATGTTTTATTTTATCCTCCCCTTTTATTTTTAATCCCTTTCCAGAGTGATTCATTCTTCCCTATTTAAGTCCTTTCACTGAAAGAAAAACCTGCTGGTAAGAAGACTGCAGCCCAACTTGAGTCCTCACTTCAGTCTCACTGGGAATCGTGGGACTTGTTCTCATCAATTTATCAAATCTATGCAGTGAAGCACTTATTTAACTGCCAACAGGCCCTCAACACCTCCAGCTGCCCCATTGCCAGCCAGGTCAAACACAGGAACAGCTTTTAGACTGGTACTTCTGTCAATCACATAGAACAGACTTGTGCAGTTAATAAATCTGACCAATAAACTGCATGTTTAGAGCATGTTATACAAGCACTCCTAGAAAGCCACACAGATGGATAAAGAGATCAAAATAGAATCACAGAATAGTTTGGGCTGGAAGGGACCTTAAAGATCATCTAGTTCCAACCCCCCCTGCCATGGGCAGGGACCTCCCACTACACCAGGTTGCTCAATGCCTCATCCAGCCTGGCCTTAAACACCTCCAGGGATGAGGGGGCATCCACAACCTCTCTGGGCAACTTCTTCCAGTGTCTCACCACCTTCCCAGTCAAGAACTTCTTTCCTATCTTCAGCCTAAATCTCCCCTCTTCCAATTTACATCTGTTATTCCTGGCCAAATTATGAACTGCAACACTAGGGTCACCTTAATCTGAATTGTCCCTTTGAAGGTCATTCAGGGAGCTGTGGCTGTGACAAAAAGCCGCCTGTGACTCAGCAGCTGCTAGCAGGGCTGCATGTCCCATGATCACCTACCTTCCATGACAGTGTGATATGTTATTTCAACTGCTATCATGTTTTTTATAGGGTCCCTTATGCAACGTGAATAGACAATAAAAGGCTTTTTTTCCCTTTCCTCAGGCCACGAGCTCAAACTACTTCAAGCTGAGGACAAACATTTTTATTTGCTTACACTTTCAATAGCAGCAGTTGGAGCTGCTGATGCCTGCAAGGCTGGAAGCTCGCCAGTGGCAACCAGTCCAACTCCACACAATGTCCTCACCTCTGGCACAGCTTGGTCCTATGTGGCATTAGTGTCACAGGAGCTTACACAGAATTATGCATGAGCTTATGCCAGATTGATCACATTTATACGTTAACTCATCAGCTCACAGCACCCAGGAGTATTTAGAAATCAAAGTACCTGAAAATAAGGTATAATAACCAGGTTAGTAATCTTTTTCCCTGCTAAATTCTTTATTCTGATACATTAATGGTAAAAAAAAAAGGAAAGAATGTACATCAAGATGAAGTTCTTCACCACAAGAGTGGTGAAGCACAAGCCCAGGTTGCCCAGAGAAATGGTGGAGGCCCCATCAATCTTGGAGACATCCAAGACCAGGCTTGCTGAGGCTCTGAGCAACCTGATCTAGTGCAGGATGTCCCTGTCACTACAGTGGGTTGGTCCAGGTGGGCTTGGAAGGTCCCTTCCAACTCAATACATTCTGTGATTCTGTAAGTCTAAGATCAGTAAATTGCTCCTCTACAGAGGGAAGGGGCAAAACATGAGTTGATAAAAGACTTTGTGAAGTTTGTAGCACTCCAATTTATCATAGAATGGTCAAATCCCACAGTTAATTGATTCCCAGAGCAGAACTATTTCAGTCTTAGGTCAGGCATGAATTTGTCTCCATTCTGTGATATAGCACTTCAACCTATATCTCATCCTCCAACTGTGGATGTTGTCCACTGGTGGTCTCACAAAGACAGATGGCTTTGCAGGTGAAAGAAAAGGTGCTGTGGAGGAAAATTGGCAAGGTGAGGGTGAGAGAACAATGGCACAGGCTGCCCAGAGAGGGTGTGGGGTCTTCTCCTCTGGAGACATTCAAACCCCATCTGGACTCCTTCCTGTATGACCTGATCTGGTCATACAGGGGGATGGGACTAGATGATCGCTCTAGGTCCCTTCCAATCCCTGACATTCTGTGATTCTGTGAAGTAGAAACCCATCCAAAGAGGTGGTGGTAATGGATCATCACATAAGCACAACAGAGTATGGCTTTGCCTTGCTGTCAATAAGACCTGATTGTGACAAAACTCATCTCTTAAGATGGTTCTCTACATTTTTCCCAGCTGCAGGTCATTTTGAAACCTCTGAGCAGAGCATCTTTGGTTACTCAGCTTTGCACTTCAAAGGTTATTACTGATAATTGAGAAACACTTAGACCTTCACTGAAGTGACAATTTCATACCAGCTTTCCCTTCTGAGAGTGAAACTTTCCACACTGACCCTCACTCAGACCACAGAGCTGCGGCTTAAAGAGTCAAAAAGTTGAGTTGAGATCCTTGGGAGATGGAGAAAGGGACAAATGCAAATCCTCAGCCAGGAACATGCAGCAAGCTCTGCTCAGAGAAAGGAGAAGTGCCTCTACAAAGCAGTTCTGGGGCTTAGTTCTCAGCTGGCTCACAGGAAAGCGTTCCTTCATGTGAGGATCAGAGTGAGGGAGTGAGACAGGAGGCTAGGTCTTTAAAAACTTCAAGATAACAGTTCTGTGGTTAAAACCAATACTTCCAAGCCTGCTCTACTGATAGTCACTTCTGCCAAGAAAACCATTCAAAGTACTGCAAGGGACTCACATGTTAACCCTTGAGTAACTATGCAGAAACTTCAGGGCTTCACACTACATTTAACCACCAAGTTTTCGGATTTTTTTTTCAGGTATTCCTGCCAGGACAGCCATCTGGGGCAAAGCTGCACAGCCAGGATTACAAAAGGGTACTAAAATTTTTGTTGTTCAGTCTAAGTAGGGTAAAGTTCTTATAAGCAGCTCATGCATTTCTGAAAAGTGCTGTTGTCGGGGTAAAACACACAACTTCAACCAGCACCCTTACCAGAGGCAGAGTCCCGACTGTGATGGTTTGGCTGGGAACAACAAGCAGCTTTTAGCTAAAGACTAGTTTTATCATAAAATGGTTTGGGTTGGAAGGGACCTTCAAAATCATCTAGTTCCAAACCCCCTGCCATGGGCAGGAACATTTCCCACTACACCAGGATGCTCAATGCCTCATCCAGCCTGGCCTTAAACACCTCCAGGGATGAAGGGGCATCCACAACCTCTCTGGGCAACTTCTTCCAGTGTCTCTCCACCCTTACAGGAAAGAACTTCTTTCTTCTCTCCAGCCTAAATCCTCCCTCTTCCAAATTGCATCCATTACTGCTAGTCCTGCCATCCTGAACCCTACGCCAGCAGTCACACAACCTTTTTTATTCATATTTTTTGTTCAGTTTAACTTCTCAGGCTGCTTAGAGAAACACTCAGACTGAAACACCAACTCATTTCTCTTCTAGTGGAAAATACTATTTCCCTGGTATTTTCTTCCAGCCTATAAACAGTTAAGATCTGATTTTATGAGTTTGCCCTCAGCACCTGAAGTGCTGCTTTCACTTTTGGAGAGCCTGGCTCCATTCCTTAAGCTGTCAGCTAAGCAAACAATTACATTGCTTCCTCATCAAGGCCCTGTTGGAGCTTACACCATTTTCTTCCATGGCACTTAAAAAGCTGAACAACTTCTGCAGGAAAAAAAAACAGAGGACAAACATGTGACTAAATTTCCAGAGGAAAAAAGCACATAAAAGGGTGGAATAGTAAAGAAGAATTTTTTTTTCTTTCATAGAATGGTTTGTGTTGGAATGGACCTTCAACAACATCTAGTTCCAAACCCCCTGCCATGGGCAGGGACAAATCCCCCCACACCAGATTGCTCAATGCCTCATCCAGCCTGACCTTAAATTCTTCTGCTGCTCTTCCCAACTTCTCTGGGCAACCTCTTCCAGTGTCTCACCACCCTCACAGTAAAGAACTTCTTTCTTCTCCCCAGCCTAAACCTCGCCTCCTGCAATTTGCATCCATTACTCCTAGTACTGACATCCTGGACCCTACAAAATGTCCTGCAGCAGCCTTTTTGTAGCCCCCTTCAGGTATTGAGAAGCCACTCTGAGGTCCCTCCTGAACTTTCTCTTCTCCAAGCTCAACAAACCCAACTCCTTTAGCCTGTCCTCAGACAGGAGGTGCTCCAGCCCTCTCATCATCTTCCTGGCCCTCAATGCCCTCACTGTCCTTCTTACATTGGGGGCTCCAGAACTAGACCCAGGAT
This sequence comes from Turnix velox, assembly GCA_013400935.1. Classification (NCBI taxonomy): domain Eukaryota; kingdom Metazoa; phylum Chordata; class Aves; order Charadriiformes; family Turnicidae; genus Turnix; species Turnix velox. The sequence goes on along the minus strand of VZTY01035500.1, from coordinate 82,252 downwards.
TCCAGTTGGGGTCTCACCAGGATCAAGTAGAGGGGCAAAATCACCTCCCTTGCCATTCAGTGCATTCTGATAAGAGTTGGACAAGTGGAAGTTGAATCTGTCTATCTATTGCTGGAGGCATCTGACTGTAATATCAGACATTCAACATCTCAAAGATGACAACTTACTTAACCTCCTGGGTGTTTACAATAATATTTTTAATTCATCCTTGGTAATAGTGACAAAACATCAGCTGTTAGTACAAGCCTGCTCCTTGAGGGTGACTGATAAGGGAGTTGTTGCCCTTTAGCCACACAGATACTCTTCTGGTGACAAGTGACAGCATGCAAGAGAGGAGCACTTGGCCTTTGTGCTCCAGCTCCTCCTGCTTTGCACAAGAGACTTTGCACAACTTGTGGGTTGCACAAACAGAGGGGTCGGCCATTCTGGAGGCTTTGACAGGAGAGATCTTGGGAAGGTACTTGCACTTAAAGCTTTAAGTTCTGTTGAAAAAAACAAATTATGAATTATCTGATGTTTACTGCTCCTCCAGGATTCAACAGGGGAAAGTTTCAGAGCTTTTATTTCCTCTAGCTTCACTAGAGGACATAAACATTTTAGCCAGCTAAAGGCTACGCTGAGATGTTTCTCCTCTGCAGAAGACAGCTAAAGTCTGGATTTATATTTAGTGACATTCTGTTTTCCATTAAAACCCAAATGAGTCTTAGTTTTCTTCTGTCGGATTAGGTAAGAAATACCCATTGCTTCTCTCCCAGGCCAAGCAGTCATGCTGCCAGATTTAAGCTTTTCATAATCTTCTCAGGGAATGAATTATGCAGAGGAACCATGTGAACTCCTCTGAAACTACAATTTCCTCGAGCGGCAAGCAGCCCAATGCTATAAAAAGGTCTCAGTATGAAGACAAATGTGTTTCATGAAGGCTTCTGCTGATGTCAACATGAGACACCGGCAAGGTTGAGGGGTGAAAACCTGCGTTGTGCAACTAGACATCAAGCCAGTTGTGTGTGAAATGAGCATAAAAAAACCTGTAAAGTACTGCCAGCTCCTGGGTCCTGCTTGCATCAGTTTATTTTCCACATAAGGCATTGACATGCTTCATTTCAAAGTGATTTAGAGCAGCATTAAAAATTTGTCATTGCCTTCTTCTGATTGGAGCTGTTGCCTCTTCATTATCAGGGCTGCCATGGGTGGAAGATTGACAGACCTCTCCCCACATTTGGGAGATGGAGATTGGGAATACACATTCCCATAGCAGCAAGTTTCTTCTGGCACTGAAAGAAAGAAGAGTGACCAGGAGTAACACAAAGTAGACAGATGAAGGTGAGGAGTTCTAATCTTTCAGGCTGATCATCAAAGCAATCATAGAATCATGGGATCATCTTGGTTGGAACAGACCTTTCAGATCATGGAGACCAACCATCAATCCAACTCTGACAAGAAACACCCCTGAAACATATCTCTAAGCTCTGTGCCTGCCCTTCTCCGAAGTCCTTTCCAGGGATGGCGCCTCAATCCTTCCAGTTTCGGTGCCTCATCCTCTTTCCTGGGCAGTCTGTTCCAATGTTTCAGCAAATTTTGTTTTGTCTGGAGTCAAGTTGCCATCAGAGGAGGCATCACATAAAGGGTCTGCCTGTGAAAGGGTTCATTAGAGCTTCCTGCTGTGAAGTCCTCTGCAGCTCCAGCTCCAAGGGCTTATAGCTTCTCCAGACAAAACTAGCTGTTGCAAGGTGCATGCAGGAAGAGCTGAAAGATTCATGTCCCCAACACTGTGGCAACGAAGAGGGACCCTACATCCCATAAAATCCATCTGGGCAGAAGTTCATCTTGATTAGCAGAGCCAGTCCACAAGCCTGCTTTAATTCCCTGATGGCCAGCAGGCTGCTGCATCTCACTGATGCATAAGCAGGCTTTCTGCTGCTATTATAAAACAAATTACCTCATGCATGAACAGCCTTAATATCAGTTCATGCTCCAAGCTGTTCTGCTGAGCTGACATATGTACACCCCGCTCACCCTGCCCTGCAAAAGGCATGTTTGCTTCCGAGCCAGCCATCAGATAAAGCAGGAAAAGGATGAAAAACTCACAAGCAGGGCATTAAGACTGATATATTCCCTGTTACCCACTCCTTTTGCCATGGGAACCTCTGTTTTGCTGCCCAGTGTAAATACAGGGCTACTGGGGGATGAAAAGGGCTTCAACATCTTTCTCTGTGCCCATCCCACCCTGACAAAGCATGTTTACTTCTACCTGTCACTGTTTCATAGCTCTTCCCCCATTAAGACAGTTAAATCTAAAGGAATAAATTTTGGCTGTACTGGACACCTCAAGCTAGTAAATAAGCATCAGGGACTGAAATGTGAATATTATAAATAGAAATATTCCCTATAAGCAGCTTGTGACTAAGCTCACTTTTGAGCTAATAACTTCCCATGGAGATAAACTCCGCAGGAAAGCTCACGGAGCTATAAATACTCTGAATTCATTAACAGATCTTTATGCTGAAAAAAAAATAAATTTAAAAACAAATAAATTCTCTTCCGGCTGTGCATCATGACACTCCCAACCCATTCTCTTCTCAAAAGCTGCAATTGTTTAATCTCCAGATCTGGCTGCTCTCAGAAACCCAAAGGAGGAAAACACTGGGGCAATTTTGAATGTTATGACCTTAATCTAGTGCCAGGAGGGGAGAGGAAAAAAAAAAAAAAAGACCATGAGAAATATATCACACCATGAGCATGTCCAAAGCTTCATATTTTGCTTAAGTTTTAATACTTTGCTAAGCTACCACTGGTTTTGAAGAAAAAACTGTATTTTAAGGATATATGATTTTATTCTGTGAGTATTGAGATTATAAGAATTGGGGATTTTTACTCAATCCCAGAATTATTCCTTGCCTAGATCTGCTTCCCAGCACTGTGTGTGAATGCTCAGAGACTGAGATCACTGGAGCAGCAGATTCTACACGGAGATATTTTTGCATCCCTGTGGTTATCCAGCAGCAGAGCTGCACATCCACAGAAAAGCTTGGAGGAGACTGGGGGGGTGATCACATTAATGTTTACAAATATGGAAAGGGTAAGTGTCAGGAGGATGGAGCCAGGCTCTTCTCAGTGACCTCCAACAACAGGACAAGGGGCAATGGGTACAAGCTGGAACACAGAAGGTTCCACAGAAATTGGAGAAGAAACTTTGTCAGGGTGAGAGAACAGTGGCACAGGCTGCTCAGAGGGTGTGGGGTCTCCTTCTCTGGAGACATTCAAAGACACTTGAGAACCACAGCACTATTTGCAACAAAATAATACCTCCTTCAAAGTTGTTCTCTTGCTTCAACACAATGATGCTCCCTCGAGCAAGTTTAGCTTATTATGTTAGTCTAGATTAAATCCTTTTGGGTTTTTTTTCCACCCATTATTTTATCGTTACGAGCTAAAAACAGAGTAGGTCTCTTTCCACTTCTCTATCTAATCACTATCCAAATCCACATCTCCTGCTGGAGAGGGGATTTTTATTCATACTTTATTTTTTAATTCACTTAATTTACTGAAGAGACACAGTTCTGTTGCTCTTGTGGCCACATAGGTGTTAGGTGACAGCCTCCATGCAGGTACTGTCGTATAATTTTAATGAGTGCTTTATCATTCAACTATAAAATCAGGAGCCAGCGGGGCAAGTTCTGCTCTTGCTTGACCCCTAAGTATGGTGCTGGTACAAGGGTCCAAAGGGAGGATGAGAGCTGAGGACAGAGCTCAGCTCCATGAGCCAAACTACTTTTGAGTCTTATGGCATCCTAATATTTGACCTTTTGCTGCACAGCAGAATATTTCCTACAGCTGTCTGCTCCAGACAAGCCCAGCAGCTGTGGCTCGGACATTTTCTCAGCTCAAGGAAACAACCTCAACTCTTGTCTTGTGCCAGACTCTGTTTTCCAGCCAGCTCCTAAATTCCTATGACTCCTAAATTTTAGTTCAGAAATGCCAGTGCCACAGGGTTTTTAGTTTGATCACCTCAGTTTGATTAGGCAGAATTTTAGCCCACTAGAGCCTAAATATCAGGACAGACTTACAGGTATCAGGCTAATTTTCAGGTATCTTCTCTCCTGTCCAATAGGCCACATGCCACAACATGAGCTTTGAGATACAAATTCTCACTGTAAATACATTTTCCAGTCCTCAGGATGACAACCAGGAGCAGAGAGAAGTAAATCACAGCTAGGTTAGGCAGCCGCACATTGTCATCTGCTGCTTTGCTGAGCTATTACCCACCAAGGAAAGGACATCAATACTTTTCCAGGCTCTCATGAAGTGAAATCTGAGTTTTTCACCCTTATTTCCTGGCTCATGCCTATAGTGTTACACAAACACAGTGACTACTTGACCTCCCTTTACTATAGGACTCCTACTTTTAATATATTTTAAAGTTATTTAAAAGATCTTGGGTGTTGAGCACTGTCCAAGTATTTTTGCGAACACAACAGAGAATTAACTCTTAAGGCAGGATTTACCCTGCACTCTCTTTGCAGAAGTGATTTTTTTCATCTAATTTCAAAGTGCCTTTCTGTCACACTGTTCCTCATTGCCCCCAGGAAGGCTGCACATGACATTGGGACGGCCCTTCCGAGGCCATCTAGTCCAACCCCATGCAGTGAGTAGGGACATCCTGCACTAGATGAGGCTGCTCAGAGCCTCAGCAAGCCTGGCCTTGGTTTTTAGTTCTCATTGACTAGGAGTAATGGATGCAATCTTGAATGTTTTCAAAGATAGGGCCTCCACCACCTCTCTGAGCAACACCTCACCACCCTCATGACACTTTTTATTCTGCAAAATTGGATCAAGTGCCCTTAAAAGCAACAGTGAGGCCACTGTTGGGAGCACCAGGCCATTGTTGGGAGCATGTCAGAGTGTACATCTAACAACTGTCCTGCTGCTGGCCTTGGGTAAAATCTCAGAACTCAGTTCCTACTCTCTGGCTCAGAGCTATAAGGGTGGCAGTGAGCCCAACTGATTGGGAGCTCACTGACACCATCCCACTCTGTTGTCTGTTCTTTCCAGCCCTGGGCTGAGGGTGTCGAAGTGTCACTGCTTGAATCCTGAGCTTACTAAAAACAACTCCCACTTCCAACAGCTCTTCAGTTCAGAGACAGTTCCTTGCTCCAGCTATTGGCAAACCCCCCCGTGTTAAATTCAATTTGTCTATGCCTTTCAGACACTCTAGATTTCACTCCTCAGCTCATGCTTGGCATCAAGGATAAGAGGATTTTGCAGACATTTCTCATCTAAGGTTTAAATGCAACAAAAGCCTCAATTCTTTCCATCTCTAATCAGGTTTTTGAGAACTATCTTCCAAGAGCTGGCAGTGGCTCCTTGAACTATCTTTTTCACTGGATGAATTTAATGAAAGCCCAAAATGTTCCCACTCATTTCATTTATAGGAGACTTGATTTACATTCCATTCAGCTGAATCATAACTAAGCCTTTACACCCACACTGGGCACGCAGCCCCTACAAATTTACATCTGTGTTGGTAAAAGGTGGCAAAAGCTTTGCCAGATGATTTTCCTCATTCATTTATCATAATCTTCCAGGATTTTTTTCCCCCCAAATTCATTTATCATAATCTCTTCCCAGTTTTTTTTTTAAACTAATTAATCATAATCTCTACCCAGGTTTTACTTTGCTAAGGGTAAAGTCTACTTTAGAACTACATCTCACAAAGATTCAGGTTAACACAGTCAAACCTGGATTTTTTTCATTATTACTGTGTTTTGGGGGGAAAATAAGTGTCTTTAATCACTACAGTTTCTCAACCAAATATGGAAATGCTTGCCCATTTAACTGCATTCATTTGTACATTTAATTCTCCTCTAGTGACAATCAGTCCAGTGATTGACTTAGCTACAGTTTTCCTGCGTGATTTAAGCAGCTGGAAAGGTTAGCTGTGATTCACAGCCCTGAAGACAGCATCTCAGATCAAATCTTAGAGAAGCAATAGCTGTCTCCAAATCCTATGCAGTAAAATGCCCACAAACATCCTACACAAACACTTACCTGATAGCAAAAGAGAATTCAAGCAGCTTATGTTATTTATATGCAGCCTCTGGAGTTCTTATTCATATTATTCCCACTTGTACAGGTTGAGCATCCCTTACCTTAGTGTGGAAAGCGATGGTTCTTGAAAATATTTATCAGGAAAGGATTTAATCTTTGCATTTCTGAGGCCAGTCATGCAAAGCCTGAAGCATGTATAAGCAAAAATTTGCCAGGAAAACAGGCTGGATTAGTAGGGACTCTCAAGGATCTATTATCAGACCTGGATTAGAAGCAGGTGCTTGTCACACATCACATTGCACCTGATACTTAAATTGCAGCAGGTCAAAATTCTCTTTTTTCCTTCAAAGTTCAGCAAAACCCTGAAGAAAACAGAAGGATGACCTACATCAAGGGCAGAAGAGAGCTCTGTGTCACATCAAATGAGAAAACAAAGCAACCTACAGTTTATGGCTCCTAAAAGCATCCCTCATCTCCCCAGGTTAATTCCAACTATGGTTTAAAAGTGAGCAAGAATTTTATAATGTTCTACATTGGCTTTAATACTTTACTCTTAATTATCTGCCTTTTTTTTTCCCCTCCAATACATTAAGATTTCCAACAGCATCTTTCTCTTAGCTGTACGACAAGGCATTCTGCAGCCAGGTTTGGAAAGCCCTCTCGGTGAGGGCTTGCTCTCTACACCACTTGTTATCTACAAGCTGGAGGGGAGGTTACTAAAGGCCATCTGCCTGAAGAATTCTTGTTTATATTCCCCTTCCTTCATCCTTAGGAGAAAAAAACCCAGTTGCATAAAGGCAGAGGTATTTAAAGCTTGACCCATCCTGCTGGAAGCCACAATCTGTCTGCTCTATCTCAACTGATACTTGTATTAGTGATTATTTTGTCCAAAACAAGGGATTATGGCTGTGGTTTGGGGAGTAAAAAGCATGAAACAGAGGATGTCTGAAGGGACAAGCATTTTTTTGTTCCAAGTAAGATGCCTTGAACAAAAGGGAGAGAGGGAAGAAATGCATCTTGCATAAAGAGCAATTGTTTCCCAATGGGACATTTCATGTTTTCCCATTAAGCATGAGTTGCTCTGGCTGTTTTGGAATATTTTATTAGCAGGTCTGCTAATGCCATGCCCAGCTCTGGCACTGACTGCACGAGGAGAAAAAAGCCAGCACAAGCCACCCTTTTGTCTTTTGGTTTTCTCCTTTCACACACAGAAGATTAATGAGAACCACAGAATGGTTTGGGTTGGAAGGGACCTTCAAGATCATCTATTTCCAACACCCCTGCCATGGGCAGGGACACCTCCCACTACACCAGGTTGCTCAACACCTCATCCAGCCTGGCCTTAAAAACCTCCAGAGATTGAGGGGCATCCACAGCCACCCTGGGCAACCTCTTCCAGGGTCTCATCACCCGCAGACAAGAATTTCTTTCTTCCCTCCAGCCTCAATCTCTCTTCCTCCCATTTGTATACATTCCTTCTAGTCCTGTCATCCTGGACCCTATTAATAAGTCCTACCCCAGCCTTTCTGTAGCCCCCTTCATGTATCGAGAAGCTACTCCAAGGTCCCCCCTGAACCTGCTCTTCTCCAAGCTGAAAAACCCCACCTCCTTCAACCTGTTCTCAGAAAGGGAGGTGCTCCAGCCCTCTGATGTTTTACATTTTTAATGGATTTTGCATTAATATTCCTGTGTCTCTTGCTTAAAAGGCAGTTCTTCAGATTAACTTCTCAATTTCTTCTTGCCAATAAAAGGCAGGATGTGCCAGACTTTGTTTCCTGGGCATTCACCCAAGGAACACATTTGATCCATGACACAAGCTTTGTCACACAACCTGAATGCCTTTAAAAGATCAGACAGAATGAGGGGAAACAACTGCACAATCTGCCTCACGGGGTAATTAAGATGCAAGATAAACAAGCTCTGGACATTTTACCTGAGGGTCTGGCCAACTGAAGAGAGTTCTGTTCATCCATGGCATGTTTCAAACTATTCAGCTGGAGCAAGGACAAGATGAGCTCTTCAAACAGGCAGGAACACCAAGTTACTTTTGGGCTGCACAACCGAAGCTTGAATCTGCCTCTAGAGCATTTTGTAGGACACCGGGCTTCCGAGAACAGTCAGTAGCATCACGCACCTCTTTCCAAGGATCAGCTTCTCTCCTCCAATAAAGAAACACAAGATATTAGCTGGCTATAAAATCACAGGACACTTGTATAACACAGGAGGCAAAAGGCATCACAGGAATCAAAAACTTCTCAGAAAGGGAGAAGCATAACTCAACCTAACAAGCTTGAATAATTAATTCCTTGTATGTACGATGTTGCTAGACTCAAGACATAGAGTGCATTATACTGCAGTCAGAAGGACAAAACACAAAAGCAATAGCAAGCTAATGCCCAAATAGTTTACATTAGTCATAACTGCTATCTAAATTTAAGTAAAATCATAGAATGGTTTGGGTTGAAAGGGACCTTCAAAATCATCTAGTTCCAACCCCACTGCCATGGGCAGGGACACCTCCCACCACACCAGGCTGCTCAGTGCCTCATCCAGCCTGGCCTTTAACACCTCAAGGGATTGAGGGGGCATGCACAACCTCTCTGGAGAATCTCTTTCAATGTCTCACCACACCCCTAGGAAAGAACTTCTTTCTTCCCTCCAGACTAAATCTCCCCTCTTCCAATTTCCATCCATTCTTCCTAGTCCTGCCATCCTGGACCCTGTTAAAAAGTCCTACCCCAGCCCTTCTGTAGCCCCTTTCAGGAACTGAGAAGCTACCCTGAGATCCCCCAGAGCCTTCTCTTCACCAGGCTCAACAAACCCAACCCCTTCAGCCTGTCCTCAGAAGGGAGGTGCTCCAGCCCTCTCATCATCTTTGAGGGCCTCCCCTGGACCTGCTCAAACAGATCAATGCCCTTATGTTGAGGGCTCCAGAACTGGATGCACTAACTCCAGATGGGTTCTCACCAGAGCCCAGCAGAGGTGCAAAATCACCTCCCTTGCCCTGCTGGGCACACTTCTCTTGAGGCAGTCCAGGATTGGGTCAGCCTTCTGGGCTGCAAGCGCACATTGCTGGCTCATGTTGAGTTTCCCATCCACTGACACTCCTAAACTTGATTCTTTCAAGTTTCTTTGAGGAGGAACGAAAGGAGCAGAAGCCAGAATTAGTACTTGTTGAAGTTAATTTGGATGCCATGGATGATAACAGTGTGGAAAAATACAGTAATAAGTTCAGTGCAAGGAGTGAAATGAAAAGTATACAGCCCCTAGTAATACGGGTATTAGACTGGCTATTAGGCCAGAACTTCCTGTTGTGTTCGATGAAGCTGAGTTTTTAGGGAAAGCAAAGTCCTTTCCACCAGGAGTTTTACTAATAGATTGGAGAAGAGGCTTGCAGAACTTTTCCCTGCCAAAGGGGAAGGGAAACCTGCAGGGAACACTAAGAAAAAAGCTGGCACATCACAGGGAATAACTTTCTTTTGGCCTGATGCTTTCCCATATGGTCAGCCTCCCAGAACAGCAACAAAAATCAGCTGCTCCTTTTTCCCCAGCAGCATTCCTAAGGGCCGCCTTTTAAACGTCACCACAGCCATCTCTGCTACAGGAAGGGAGATGTTTTGGTGTAACTGCAGACACAGACTTTGCACAGCAGCTTGGCATTAGGCCACTTTATTAGAAACCTCCCAGGCAGGCTCCAATAAATCAAGCACTTGAGTGATCACAAAGTTCAATATGGCAATTACACTGGATGCAGGGGATAAGATTTGAGCAGATATGGCTGTGCTTTTCCACTCCAAGTGTCACAGTCCGGCAGCAACACAGAGGAAGGATTTGGTGAATGCTGAGGAGTGAGTAATTTCTAAATAAGTATTTTCCCATGTTCCTGTTTGCCAGCAGCACTTAAAATGCAGCGGGAAAAACTGGGACATAGGTGTACGACACTGGAAGAGGCTGCCCAGAGAGGTAGAGGAAGCCCCATCTCCGAGGGCATTCAAGGGTTGATGAGGCTCTAAGCAACCTGATCTAGTATAGGATGTCCCTGCTCACTGCAGGAGGTTGGACTAGAAGGTCTTGGAAGGGCCTTCCCAACCCAACTTGGTTTTCTCCTAGTTGATTTAAGAATTAACTTCTAGGGTTTCCACAAGCAAGTCAGTCACTCCCTCTGAAAAGAAAATGAATATGTCACTTCATTGAGGTCACATTGCTGTCTTCCTGTCCTTGTACTGCTCTCTGCTAATAAGCAGAGTTGCAGTCAGGGATACTTTCTCTACACTTGGGTTCTATCATCCTTTTTATACAAGGCAGTAGAGTGATTCTGCCTGAACAAAGAAAACAAGTTTCAAGTGCAGCATGAAAGCTGAGCAGCTAATTATTTCCAGCACACAGCACCCACTTCCATCTTCTAATCTGACACTTCAACAAACCATAACCATAAAAAAAAGCAGCCTTGGAGTTGCTTTGTGGGATTGTTTTTTCCAAATGGATGAGGCACCTACACAGAGCAAAATCTTTTAAGTTTTTATGTCTGCCTTCAAGATTTTTTTGAAGTTTACCTCATGTAGGTTCAGGATTCTCTTGATTTGCAGCTCAGCTCACACCTTCCTGGTCGCTTGCATGGAAAAACCTTCCCAGGCAAGTAAAATCAAAACATCTCCAAGGGGCTTCCACCTGCCATTGCCCCACCAACACGCAGAGAGGCTCAAAATGCACCCATTGGTGACAATAGCTCATCCAGGCCATTCCCCCCCCTTGCCTAAGCAACCTTTCTCCTCCCACCATGCTTCCTTAGGATATTGCAACTCACCAGTGACATCCTGGCATGGTGACACTGGGAGAAACATACCTCAGACCCCAAAAGGGGGTGCAACTAGGGGCTGCTGCCCTTCACTGGTGGTATTAAATAGCAGAGTGGGTGGAGGGGGTGAAGGGGGAACATCTGTGGAGGCGAAGAGTCTCTAATGGAGCTCAGGTGTGTGGAGTTTGGGTAGGAAAAGGGTGGAAAAGGGTTAGTGGGAGAGAGGGAGGGAAGGAGAGGTAGGAGATGAGGGGGAAAAAGGGGTACATTGAACCTGGTGAGAGGCCAAATGATGGGGAAAATGTAAAGATATGGAGCTGTTGGGGAAGGTTCAGAGGGATGATCAAGGGGGAGGAGCACCTCTCCTAGGAGGACAGGCTGAGAGAGTTGGGGCTGCTCAACCTGGAGAAGAAAAGGTTTTGGGGAGACCTAATAGAAGTCTCTTAGTATCTGAAGGGGCTACAGGAAAGCTGGGGAGGGGCTTTTTTTTCAGGGGATGGAGCAACAGGATGAGGGGCAGTGATTTGAAACTAGTGCAGGGCAGAGTCAGAGGAGACATTAGGATGAAGTTCTTCACATGAAGTTGTTGTCCATGAAGGTGGTGAGACACTAGCCCAGACTGCCCAGAGAGGTGGTGGAAGCCCCATCCAAAGCCAGACTTGCTGAGGCTCTGAGTAACCTGATCTAATGCAAGATAATTTTTGAAGGTCCCTTTCAATTCTGTGATTCTATGATTCTAACTGGAGCTTCCTCTCATACCAAATCTGGATGCTGTCATTATTAATGCTACTGGATGTGTAGGAGTCTGTACTTCACTGCTCCCCTACACAGAGGAGCTACCTAAGGGGGAAATCCCCTGGTGCCAATCCCATCTCTAACATTCAATATGCAATAATGCAATGCATTTAAGCCTTCCTTATTGATTCTGGAAAGTGCACAGGCATAGAATACAGGCTGGGACTCACAGCTGCTCCTGGGTAAGCATCTCTGCTCCTTCTGCAGAAGGCCATGAAGCTGTTTCAGCTGTGATACCCCAAGGTTTGGCAACAAACCTCTGACAGAGCATGTTTAAATTTTGCATCTGGATTAGGTGGGGGTAAAATAATCCTGGGTACATCAAAGGAATGTCACACCCAGGTTTCTATCTGCTCTAATGCAGGTCATGCCCCACATGAGAATTAGGATGTGGCTCCATTGTGCTCTCTCAGTGTGGCAGATGGCTTCATAACAAGTGCCAGATAGCAAGTTCCCTGTAAGAGCTATCATTAGGAGCCATTACAAGCTTTCCTTCCCACTTTGTGAACAGCTTTTGAAGATTCTGCTTGATAGCAAGTGTTAATCAGCCATCGTATGAATTTCCATAGGTCTGATGTGAGCAACTGCTCTGGGCCACAAGCTTGTTACCCATCATATGTCTCCACTGCCGTTGCCTCCTGCTCCATGATATCCTGCCAAATGCCATCATGCAGTACAAACACAACACTGTCATGCAATGCAGCCTGGTCTACATTAGGGTTGTTTTGTCCTGCAAAGGCTTTTCCCAGCAGCCACCTTTTAAATTTCACAGGGTACCACTGCAATCTAGGCTTGGTGGAGTCTGTCAGAAGGAGAAACGAAGAGCTAAAAAGGAAGGCAGCCTTTTGGTAGCTGCAGGAGGGCATCCAAGCACAGCAAAACATATTGGGGAAGTCTGGTGTTTGCTCTCACACCTAGAAAACACTTTGTCGTGCACCAGATTGCAGAAGATTGACGTCAACGGCAGAACTGGGAGAGAAGAGTGAGACACACAGCTTTGAGAATATAGTCATGTTTCTTTTTACTCTTGCTTCAAAAGTAGCATGTTTATACCTTAATTTTGAGTATTATCATTTTTCTGAACTCTACTTGAGCTTCACTTCTAAGTTTTAAGTCCAAGATTGCTACAGATTTCTGTGCCCAAGGGGGCTACAGAAAGGTGGGGGTAGGACTTTCCAATATGGTCCAGTATGGCAGGACTAGGAGGAATGTATGCAAATAGGAAGAGGGGAGAGAAGAAACAAGATCTTTGCTGTAAGGGTTGTGAGACACTGGAAGAGGTTGCCCAGAGAGGCTGTGGATGCCGCCTCAATCCCTGGCGATTTTTAAGGCCAGGCTGGATGAGGCATTGAGAAACCTGGTACAGTGGGAGGTGTCCCTGCCCATGGCAGGGGTGTTGAAAATAGATGATCTTTAAGGTCCCCTCCCACCCAAACCATTCTGTGATTCTATATTAGCAGAGGGAGATCAGGACACAGAGCTGTCATTCAGATCAACCTGCTCAAGGCTTTCACTGCTCCTGTATTATCTCCACAACCTCAGACACTGCTGTATTTCACTCTTCAACTCAGAGACATACTATGCAGGGATATTTTTTCACTTTATCAAGCAATATAACCTTGAAAAAACCCTCTTCTGCTGGATGCAGGATCAATACCTGCCAGACAATCCGGATAGATTGCACTCATGACAAAGGATGAAGTGTTAAAGCATCTTGCAGTCAGTGGCTTCAAAAATTACCCTGGCATTAGTCTATCTGTCTAGACAGCTGGAAGAACAACAACAACAAAAGATTAGGCATTTGCATACATTAATCCTGCCTCTCCTTTCTGCATTTAGCCTTCCTATGAGAGGAAATAATGGCCAGGGTGCAGGGTAAATTTTGCTTCATTATCTCACCACTTTCTCACTTTGCGGGTTCAACTTTCATGGCTGTAAGCACAACAAGGCCTCTGACAAGGCTGTAGCACAATTAAAGCTACTTAGGAGCTGCACTCAGGGCCCAGTGGTTCAATCTGGTCTGTTTGTCAGGGACAGAGTGGTGACAGGGACATGCAACTAGATCTGTCAATTACTGATTAGGTTTCTGTGGGCATTTACAAATCACTCAAAGCTTCAGAGCATGGAGGACCTATATCATCTCACAAGCTAACTCGATTAATTCCTGCCAAACTCCCCTAAAATCATAGAATCATAGAATAGTTCGGGTTGGAAGGGACCTTAAAGATCATTGAGTTCCAACCCCCCTGCCATGGGCAGGGACACCTCCCACTAGATCAGGCTGCTCAGTGCCTTGTCCAGCCTGATCTTGAACACCTCCAGAGAGGGAACATCCACAACCTCTCTGGGCAACCTGTTCCAGTGCTTCACCACCCTCACTGTAAAGAATTTCTTTCTTATGTCAAATCTAAATCTACCCCCTTCCAATTTACATCCATTGTTTCTGGTCCTCCCATCAGATATCTTATTAAAAAGTCCTTCCCCTGCCTTTCTGTAGGACCCCATCAGGTACTTATAAGTTACTATAAGGTCCCCCCTGAGCCTCCTCTTCTCTAGGCTGAACAACCCCGACTTCTTCAGCCTGTCTTCGTATGGCAGTTGCTCCAGCCCTCTGACCATCTTCGAGGCCCTCCTCTGGACCCACTGCAACAGCAAAATGTCCTTCTTGTGTTGACACTGGACACAATACTGGAGGTATTGTGCTGGTCACATTCCTCTTGATGCAACCCAGGATTTGGTTGGCCTTCTTAAATGTTTTGCAGCACACTCAGGTTCAGGTCAATCTCATGCAAGGCTGTGTCATTCCACTATCACACTTTCTGTCAGAGCAAGGGTTGGCTGATTGCATTGAAGAGCATCACCCTCCTGCATTCGTTCATCCAGCCCTGGTCATAATTACTGAGCTGTCCCAGTTGAAAAGAACAAAATAATTAGGATCTAGAGATCCAGTTCTTGAAGAGACTTGAGAACAAACAAGTGTGTTTCTCGAAGGACACCACCTAATTAAATTCCTATAGAGATCTTAATGTACAGTGCACTTTTTCCTTGGGGATTTGGGGTTTTTTTAAGAGACAGGTTATTAAACTGAGCCACACCCTCAGTGAGGCAGTAAGAGCTGATTGCTGGTTCTAACTAGACACCATCAGACCTGTGCTGAGTCTGCCAACTTCTTCAGGACAGCTGTAGGGCAGTCTCTTTAAAGGAGATCCAGACTTCGGTTAAACACAAAAGCCATACACCTCTTTCCACACTCAGGGCAGTGTTGTTTAAATCAGGAACAAGTCTGGGTAGCTTATAGTCATAGAATGGTTTGGGTTGGAAGGCAGTACCTTAAAGATCATGTAGTTCCAACCCTCTGCCATGGGCAGGGACACCTCCCACCAGACCAGGTTGCTCAATGCCTCATCCAGCCTCACCTTAAACACCTCCAGGGTCCATCGGGCATCCATAACCTCTCAGGGTAACCTCTTCCAGTGTCCCACCACCCTCTCACAGGAAAGAATTTCCTTCTTCTCTCCAACCTAAATCTCCCCTCTTCCCATTTGCATCCATTCCTCCTAATCCTGCCATCCTGAACCCGACTAAAAAGTCCTACACCAGCCTTTCTGTAGCACCCTTCAGGTATTCACTATGAGAATTCACTATGAGGTCCTCCTGAGCCTTCTCTTTTCCAGGCTGAACAACCCCAACTCCTTCACCCTGTCCTCAGAAGGGAGGAGCTCCAGCCCTCTCATCATCTTCATGACCCTCCTCTAGGTCCACTCCAACAGCTCAATCTCCTTTTTATGTTAAGGGCTGCAGATCTGGCCACAGTAACTCCAGCTGGGGTCTCAGCAGAGCTGAGTAGAGGAGCAAAATCACCTCCCTCCTAGAAGAAAATGCAATATCTGGACAGTAGGATCCAGACAGATGCCCTCTGAAGCTGCTACCAGCCTTGTGGCACAGGAGAATCCTTGCCACAATATTCAATCATTTATTAATAATTAATCACTTTCAGAGAGCCATGTTGACTTGTGGCAGCTTTGCAGAAACTGGGGATCAGCTTGGAAAGGCAGCTGTAGCGGATTCAAGAACTTCTTTCATCCCTGGAAGCACCCAACAGGAGAGATTTTTCACTAAAAATAACAGGCCATACAGCAAATGGAAAGGATGAGTCATAGTGACCCTCTACCTGGTGTATGAAATATGTTCAGTCAGAGACTGAAAGTTCATTTATTTTAAACTTTCAGCCCTCTGGCTGACAAGGTCAGTCACTGTGCTGAGTAGAGGAATCAGCCAGAATGAGTTTATCAGAGAGCCAGAGACTTAGTATATAAATTTTTATATAGTACATTTCTATTTGGATGTAGCTAGAGCTCTGTTTTCAGAAAATTAATATGTCCACATCATCAGATGCAGTGGGGATTGCCCCAACTGCTATGCATTGTAAAATCCCTAGGAAAGGTTTCTATGCAGACTGTTTAGAGGAACCAACAACTCTATTACATCTTTGTTTGGGTTACTGTGATAGGGGAAGCTCTGAGGCTGTCCAGCCTCACCACAGTAAATGAATTGCCTGTTAGAGGGTAATTTTACTGAGAAGTGAAACTTCACTTCCCTGCATTTCTCCACAGTGCTGTAATGCTGTTTTGGTTATGAAGTTGCTTCACTTTACTCTGTCATTCCAAGCTATGTTCCCATTTTCACTTAGAAAATGGGTATTGTTTTGGCTCATTTCCACAAGATCTGAGACACAATTCCTGTTTCATCCTTTCTGTTTGAGATCAGGCATCTGAGAGAGAACAAACAATTGTTTCCATCCTAATAAGTTATTCATCTTGGCATCAGTTTATGGGCAGGACTAGTACATCCTTGGAATATATATTTAAGGGAAGTCAAAAGTTTATTAAAAGTTACAATGGGAATCTTGCATTAGGTATCTGCTACCAACTTCCAAACCAAGATGACAAGCACAGATACAGGCTGGATGGAGAGTGGGTTGACAGCAGCCCTGAAGAGAAGGATTTAAGGATATCAGTGGACACAAAAACTCAACATGAGCTGTCAGTGCGCACTTGCAGCCCAGAAGCCATCCCAGTCCTGGACTATATCAAGAGAAGTGGGGCCATCAGGTCAAGGGAGGTGATTTTGCCCCTCTACTCAGCTCTGCTGAGACCCCAACTGGAGTTACTGTGTCCAGTTCTGGAGCCCTTAATATAAGAAAGACATTGAGCTGTTAGAGCATGTCCAGAGGAGGGCCATGAAGATCATGAGAGGGCTGGAGCTCCTCCCTTCTGAGGACAGGGTGAAGCAGCTGCGGCTGTGCAGCCTGGAGAAGAGAAGGCTCAGGGGGAACCTCAGAGTAGCTCTGAGGTTCCCCCTGAAGGGTGCTACAGAAAGGCTGGTGTAGGACTTTTTAGTCGTGTTCAGGATGGCAGGATTAGGAGGAATGGATGCAAATGGGAAGAGGGGAGATTTAGGCTGGAGAGAAGAAAGAAGTTCTTTTCCTGTGAGAGGGTGGCGAGACACTGGAAGAGGTTACCCTGAGAGGTTATGGATGCCCGATGGACCCTGGAGGTGTTTAAGGTGAGGCTGGATGAGGCATTGAGCAACCTGGTCTGGTGGGAGGTGTCCCTGCCCATGGCAGAGGGTCGGAACTACATGATCTTTAAGGTCCTCCCTTCCAACCCAAACCATTCAATGATTCTATGATTCTAAAAGGCCAATGAAGCTTTATGTGGGTCACCTAAACAAGCTTTGGCTCACCAGAATCTGGTTCTTATGGGTGACTTCAACTGCCCAGATACTGGTTTGAAGAACAATACAGGAGCTCACATGTCATTCATCAAGCCCCTGAAATGTGTTGAGGACAGCTTCCCCATACAAATATTAGACGTGCCAACCAGGAACAAGGCACCTGCTTTGTAAGATCCTGATTCAATATAACCTTGGCCGCAGTGATCACAGTATTGTGGGTTTTTTTAATTTTCAAAAAGCAATCTTCAGCTTGTTCAGAGGTCACCTAAAAGAGATTCTATGGGAAGCTTCCATGGTGGAGAAAGAAGCTTGCCAATGTTGGGAGTTTTCCTGGAACACTCTCCTGGAAGAACGAAATCAGTTCATTCCCTTTAATAGTAAGGAAAGTAGGCAGAGCAAGAGATCCCCTTGTCTTATCTCTGAGCTTCTGAGCCTTCCCAAAATTTAGAGAGAAGTGTACCAGAGACTGGGCTGCTGTTAAACAGATGTGAAGTAGTCACCAACAATGCTGAGAAGGCAGGACACTCTCAACGCTTTCTTCACCTCTGTCTTTACCAGCACTGTTGGGCCCCAAGCCTTGGGAACAAGAGGTCAATAGGATGCAGTGTGTTGCACATTGAATTGAACTAAGGACAAAGGGTAGGGACATTTCTGCAACAATGCAGTTCCATCATGTCTGTAGTCTCCTCAAGTCAGCTGAGTTCAAGGAGACCTAAGTCTATATTTTATCTTGTATTTCAAAGTAGTGACACAAGTCGAAACTGTAGACAAGATAAGATGAAGCTAAACTTTGAGGTGTTTCAGCTTTTGTGTGCTTTGAAAGCAACCCATTCCACACGGCAGTTTTGGAGTTACTTTTAGGGACATGAGCATCACAGGACCTGTCCTAAAAGTAACAGCTTTCTTTGAAGGGTGTTACAACTCAGTCTTTTGATTATAAATGAAGCATTGTGCTTAAAATATCCAAGACCTCTTTTGAAAGCTCCTGAAGTGCTCCTGACCTCTCCTTTGAGCACACTGTCCACCTTCAGATGTCGGCAAGTGGGGTGACACCTCTCCAGGTGTCAAGAAAGCTGAGGCAAACATTGCAAATAACTCAAGGGCAGCAGGAGGGATCTGAGCAGCCTCCACAAAGCAGAGGAAATGTTTTCCAGCCAGCAAAACACATTTTGAGCCCTGGCATTATTCTTCAGCTGATTACTGCACCTAGGAGGACCATCCAGCCTTTGGAAGCTTCCCTTTTCAGTGCAGAGCTGATGGTTGTGTTTTCAATTGCTATCAGTTCCTTAAAACCCCGATCCTACTTATTTTTCAAACTCTTCCCCTTCACTTGCAGCGTGTTTATCTTGCTCTAACATGCAATACAACCCAAGCATAAAATATTCCTTCCCCTCTTAAGCACACTGGCAAGGTCATCTGTATTATTTGCCTTCCCTACTGGCAGACCATTAGTAAGACAACTCCATTCATGCAGGGCTTCTCTGCTGAAGGATCTATTTCTGGTGCCTCTGAGCACTGTGCAGGAGAAGGCTGTGGGTTTAGGGATCAGACCCTCTCAAACACAGAAGCTGTATTAATCTTTTGTACCGTTAAGCTTTCAAATCTCATCCCCTGGCTTGCTTCAGTGGCTGCACATGAGCTAATGAGCAACAAGTAATGCTGCTAAGAGCTCAGAGCAGCAGATAAAATAAGTCATGCGATTTGTTTTGAAGAAGGAGATATAAATTATGCAAAGGAGGATAACACTCTAACTTCTAAAGTAGTCACTTCCATTCTAGTCACTTCCATCCATCCTCTCTACACTGGAGTTCTGGCCTTTGCTGGAAATTATATTGTTTGAATGGGATCAAAGATATCCCTCAGGTTGTACACCTTGGCCCAGGAGCAATTAACACCCCCCAAAACTAAAGCCTTTCAGAAGACCTTTCCACACCAGGGCAGGCACCCAGCAGCTCCCAGTATGAACCCGGCATCAGTCTGTGGTGTCAGCTTTACAGCTCTCAGCAAGCTGGGAGCAAGTGCAGCTGACCCAGTTCAGGTCCAGGAAACCTCAAAGGAACCATCACAGCAGCTGCAATGCCAGAAGGAGGTTATTTTACAATTTATACCGAAGCATATGAGTATTTGTTCCAGGGGAATTCAAACCTCTTTATAAAGCAGTAGAATAAGTAGATTTTACAGTGGTCTTCTATTTTCTCTACGTGTACACTAAATGGACAGAGTTCAACTATTAGGTCTTTAAGACCCCTGTCTCTAAGAATTGTTGAGCAGCCTCCAGGGTATTCATATTATTTTTTGATATCAAGTTTCAATGTATTATATTCGTTCCCAAATTATTTTTCAATGGAAAGTTACAACAGAATTAAAAATCACACCCAGCTTAGTAAAAACAACCCAAAGCTTCATTTTACTCTGTTATAACAGCTCTGTGATGGGTATACAGGAAGGAGATTTTCCAGTGCAGTATGTATTTAGCAGCAAACAACTGATGAGCAGGGTCCCATGGTGCCCTTGTGATATTGAATATAAGTCTCACCACCATAAGAAGCTTGTTCAAAGCTCAGAATCATAAGCAGCATGTTTTTTTTTTTATGTTAATGTTATGATGTATAGCTGGTGAAGGGCTTTTGAACTGCAATTAATTACTGCTGAGGGAATAGCCTGGCTTTAGCAGCTGGGAACATTTCCAGGACTTCACCATTAAGCCCAGTTTATGAACAGAACAGAACTAGGTCAGACAAACCTGGTCAAACCATAAGCGAAATGTAACAGTGGAAACGTGCCAGGAGCCTTTCCTTGTCTCTATACAAAAAGCCCGGAGGATTTTATTACATTTTTAGGAAGGAAGCTCCAGCTACAGAATGGGGGCATATAAGGTGATGTGTACAAGCAGAGAGTATCAGACCCTTCCAAGGGAGTTCTTTCCTGGGATCTTTCTTCAAACCAATCAGGATGTGGAGGCTCTGCCTCTGCCAGGACATTCTTTGAGCTGCAAAAACGTGAGTCGTTAGCAGTGAGCAGCTCAAAGAACTACCACAGACACACAGTAAATCCCAGCAGCTCCTGGAGAGATCATATCCTATAAGCCAGCCCTTTAGGGACCCTTTTCTGACACAGCGCAGTGCTTAGAAATCCTGTCCACTGGGGGATGAGGGAACAACTGTGCTGCTGCAGTTTGCAAGTTATCCCACGGGGGAATTTCTGAAGGGTTGGAGTTTTTATGCCAGGTAAAAATCACTGGTTTTATCTCAGCCAGGACAGGAATATAGAGGAAAAAGCTATGGATTCGAGGACTCGTTGTTGCTACTCCATAATTAGCATTGTTTGAACTAGTTGGCATTTCTCCTACAACAGATTTCACAATCCCTGAATGAGGTTAATTCATTAGTTACATTTGTTTCAAAGCCTCTTGAGCAATCTAATCAGTCTGTAAAAGTAACTGACTGACCCTAATCCTCACCCAGTAAAACAACAGAATTTCACCCCAGTTTCTTGGAGTAAGCTTAACCTATTTCATTTTTATACACATATTGCACTGCAGAGATCTTTTGGTAAAACCTGATGTTTCCATATCTGTTTTTCTGTCTTTTGATTTCAGTCTTTACAGTATCAGTAGGCACAACGATGCATCTCTAACACTATATCCTGTATTTTTCCAGACACACCCAGCACATTAAACAAAACACTGCTCACACCAGCAGTAACCACTCAAGCAACCAAGGCTCATGACCACGGCCACTGAAACTGTCCAAATTAAGTGAAATGTGCCAATGTTGCTTACAAGTATCTGCAAGACTTCTCTTGAAACTCATCTGGGATGCTAAGAGGAGTCCTTACATTCTCGGTTTTCTCAGTTAATCCCCTTTCTACTATGTCTGCAAATGAGCCCCTGTGTCTAGCTCTCTCTGTGATACTTAAGTGCACTGATACTAAATCTCTTCACGAATCAGGACAGGATGTTACAACTCTTCTTTTCCTCCCAGTCAACATTTCAGGGACAGTTTAGTAATTGAAAGCTAGTCCTGCCTAAATCCCAGTTCAGCAGTTAGGAAAGCATGCTCCACCGTGCCGTAACAAAGCATTGGAGGAAGGTAATAGCATGTTTTTAAACGAAATTCTATGAGAGTTCTCCCTTTCCAAGATCTGCATTTAAACATCAGCTTGATGGATTGTGAACCTCACCTCCAACTTCACAGAATCACAGGATGTCAGGGTTGGAAGGGAGCTGGAGAGATCATCTAGTCCCATCCCCCTGCCACAGCAGGAACACCCAAATCAGGTCACACAGGAAGGCAGCCAGGTGGGGTTTGAATGTCTCCAAAGAAGGAGACCCCACACCCTCTCTGGGCAGTCTGGGATACTCCTCACTCACCCTCACCCTGACAAAGTTTCTTCTCCTACTTCTGTGGAATCTCCTGTGTTCACCCATTGCCCCGTGTCCTACCACTGGATGTCACTGAGAATAGCCTTGCTCCATCCTCCTGACACTCACCCTTTCCTTATTTACAAACATGAATGAGGTCAGCCCCCCCAGTCTCCTCCAAGCTAAAGAGACCCAGCTTCCTCAGTCTTTCTTCAGAACCAACATGCTCCAACACCAGAATCAACTTTTTGGCTTTGTGCTGGACTCTATTACTCAGAATTAAATGATTTCTCCGGAGTAAATAACAAAAGGCTACAGTTAAAAACTCTAAAGAGTGTGAAATGGAGACCAACTCCACCCCAAAACAGGAAAATGCTGTACTCATCTAGAACTTCTCTACATCTTTTTCTACAGTTAAGCTCTAATCTTGCTTTTTTTTTAATCAGACACACTTAGGTTCAGTTCCAAAAGCAAAATTTAATTGTCTATTTGCCTTAAGTCCTAGTTCAACAATCTCCTCTCCTGAGAATTCCTTCCTACACTTTCTGGAGATGAGGAATAGCATGAAGAGGAGAAGCACTGTCATCCCACAGGAGCCAGAGCTGTCTGAGATGTTGACTCAATGCTGTTTTCCAGTTACTAAATACCTTCAAGGAATGAAGTACTGAAATCAGAATGAAACCATCTGATTTCGCTTTCTGTAGTCACGGCAATGAGTGGATTTGC
Organism: Turnix velox; assembly: GCA_013400935.1. Lineage (NCBI taxonomy): Eukaryota > Metazoa > Chordata > Aves > Charadriiformes > Turnicidae > Turnix > Turnix velox. The sequence goes on along the minus strand of VZTY01035500.1, from coordinate 59,792 downwards.
CAGATGGGGAGGAGGAGGAGAATGGCACAGATGGATCTTTGTTAAAGACCTAAACACAGAACCAACTGGAAGGCAATGTGGTGCAGTGGGAAGCTTCACCCTTAGGCAGCTTTTCCCCTCAGAAAGGAAAACCAGTGGCAGAAGGTTAACCTGCACTGGGCCAGGACCAACTATGAGTGCTTTAATTAAAGCCCATCAACCTTTCTATACTGATAAAAATTTTCTGAGTCTCATGACCTCCCCAGACTCAGGGATGGCACCAATTTCAGTGTTCATCTCATTTGTGACAAAAGTACAATCAAGTGTCCAAGCCAGCCATGTGTCAGACAAAAGAAAAACTAATCTAGATTCATTAATACACAAAGCAATGGTGTCAAAGTCCTTCCCTTTGGCAAATGGCATTAAAGGATGATGGAGCACTTCAGAAACCAGACACTCTAGAAGAGTTTAATAGTGAAGAGCAGGGTTTGACAGCAAAGAGATGTATCCAGCATCACCCTACACACCACAAGGAGCATTTCAGGCTAATCTCTGCATGAAGTGACAGGAGGGGCAAGGGTTTGAAACTAGAGTAGGGCAGGGTTAGGTATTAGAAACAAGTTATTCCCCATGCAGGTGGGGAGAGACTGGAAGAGGTTGCCAGAGAGGTGGTGGAGGCTCCATAGAATCGTTTGGGTTGGAAGGGACCTTAAGGATCATCTAGTTCCAACCCCCTGCCATGGGTAAGGACAACTCTCATTAGACCAGGTTGCTAAACGCCTTATCCAGTCTGGCCTTAAAAACCACCAGGGATTGAGGGGGTATCCACAACCTTGCTGGGCAACTTCTTCCAGTGTCTCACCACCCTCACAGGAAAGAACTTCTTTCTTCTATCCAGCCTAATTCTCTCTTCTTCCACTTTGCATCCATTCCTCCTAGTCCTCCTGCCATCCTGGACCCTACTCAAAAGCCCTACCCCAGCCTTTCTGTAGCCCCCTTCAGGTATTGAGAAGCCACTATGAGGTTCCCTCTGAGCTTTCTCTTCTCCAGGCTCAACAACCCCAACTCCTTCAGTCTGCCCTCAGAACAGAGGTGCCCCAGCCCTCTGAAGAGTCCATACCTGGAGACATTCAAGGCCAGGCTTGCTGAGGCTCTGAACAACATGATCTAGCGAAGGATGTCCCTGCTCACTGCAGAGGGGTGGCACTAGATGGCCTTGGAAGGGCCCTTCTCACTCTGATTCTATGAAAACCCTACTTATTCCTACGTCCTGCTTACATGAGTAATCTATATAAGCTGCAGCAGTAGCTTATGTTTTGTTTAAATTTTACAAAGCTTATATACTAGCAATTATGTGGGGAAAACAAACCCCAAACAAACAACAGCAAAAGGGCCAGCAAAAGCTTCACAAAAGGTCTATGGATCAGAGTATAACAGAAAGGCTTTATATTAACCCTGGGCTTTAATGCTCCAATTATTTGCATGTAGTGGTTGCATTCATTTACAGTTGAGGCTACTCTGGGATTTGTTTTCCACATCTTGGCCTGCCACAGATTTTAGAGCAGGAAGAAAACAAAGAATAGAGTAGTGGTGGAAACAATCAGCCCCACACAAACCAGAGGCTGTTGCTTAACACTACCCTGCTGCTTACTATGCCATTTTCTGGGAAGTAGTAAGAGTTACTGCTTCTGCTGGAGATCAGGGAAGAGGGAAGAAAAGGGAAGATTCAGAGCTCTCATTTACTAGCTTTCCACATACCATCAGCTCATTCAAACACTTTAAGGTCAATGAAAGCAAAAATCCTTTTCCATTTCCCAAGTTTTATATTTTAACTTATTCCCTAAGTGACACTCACTAGTAAAAAGCATGGACTGCATTCTTCCTGCATTTCTCTGGTCCACTCATGAGTTTCCTACTAGGATTAAAAAAGAAAGTTGAGAAAACTAATAAAAATTATGCCAATTTAAGGTCAATGAAGGCAAAAATCCTCTTCCATTTCCCAGTTTTTTTTAGCTTCACTCATACCTTGAGTGACACTCAATAGTAAAAAGCATGAACTGCATTCTCCTCCATTTTTCTGGTCCACTGAAGAGTTTCCTACCAGGATTAAAATGTGAAGTCAAGAAAACTAATACAAATTATGCCAATTTAAGGTCAACAAAGGCAAAAACCCTTTTCCATTTCCCAAGTTTTTTTATCTTCATTAATACCCTGAGTGGCACTCAATAGTAAAAAGCAAGGACTGCATTCCTCCTGCATTTATCTGGTCCAATCAAGAGTTTCCTACTAGGATTAGAAAACAAAAAAATCAAGAAAACTAATAAAAAATATGCCAGTTTCCAAGCTTTTTTTCTCTTAGGCTGTTGAGGTTAAGAATTTGGTATTGGCAGAAGAGCAACTATTTCCACTCTGGAGATCTCATAATATGCAGCACTTACATCCCCAGATGCACTTTAGAAATAAATAAAACAAACCAAAAAGTTTGACTTTTTAAAATAAAGATCAATGAATCTGATAAATGCCTTAATTTCTCAAATTCCTTAGGCTGTTCCTTACCAGGGTGTCCTTGGGATGAACTTGTTTTTGTGTGTTTAAAGTTCACACCACATTTTACAGCTCAGGAGTTTAAATCCATCAAACATTGATCCCGAAAAAGGGTTCACTGAGGTGAATTCCTAACTCTGCCTATGGCTGGCTTGTGAGTGATGCTGTCAATAACAACTGTTCATGCTAATGGCAGCAACACTTCATTTTGCTATAATTTACCTGGAGTAAATGAAATATTTCTGACTATTCCAGGCTTTTTGAGTAAGCATTTGAAGTTTTTCTTCCCAACACTGCTGTGTTTTTGGGTGGGATTGGGACAGCTTCCAGAGAAATGAGGTATTTCACCATGAGGGTGGTAAGACACTGGTCCAGGTTGCTCAGAGAAGTATTTTTTTCCCAACACTGCTGTGTTTTTGTTTGAGATTGACAGCTTCCAGAGCAATGAGGTATTTCACCACGAGGGTGGTGAGACACTTGCTCAGGTTGATGGAGGCCCCATCCCTGGAGGGGTTCAAGACCAATCATGGAATCATAGAATGGTTTGAGTTGGAAGGGACCTCAAATAACTTTAGTTTCCAATTCCCTGCCCTGGGCATGGACACTTCCTACTAGACCAAGTTGCTCCAAGTCCCATTCAACCTGGCCCTGAACCAATCCAGGGATGGGGCAACCACAGCTTTTAACCCTACATTCCTTTCCCGCAGACTCTAAAATGCAAGGTTTTCAATATTCTTCACCGTGAGGGTGAATAATATTGAAATTCTTCCCCATGAGGGTGGTGAGACACTGCAAGAGATTGTCCAGAGAGGTAGTGGAGGCCTCATCCCTGGAGACATACAAGGCCAGCTTTGCTGAGGCTCTGAACAACCCCATCTAGTGCAAGATGTCACTACTCACTGCAGGGGGTGGCACTAGAGGGCCTACGGAGGCCCTTTCCAACCCTATGATTTTACACATTCAGAAGTGCTGCTCTAATTTTATAAAGACCTGGACACATTACCTGCGTACTAATAGAGCTATTGCAACCCTTTAACAGCACTAAGTACCTTCCACGGAGCACTTTATGCACCAACCTCGATCCTTCCCAGGACTCCAGCGGCCTCGCCTCCCTGAGGCCTGCAGCCAGGCCCTGAGGGCACCGCACCTCCGTGAGGCCTGCCCCCGGCACCGGGGGTCTCTCTCCTCTTGCCTGCGGGTGCCAAGCGGCTTCCCAGCGCATGGTGGCCGCCGGTGTGGCGATTTGGGTCACCCCAGGCCTCCAACGGAGGAGGCTGAGGCGGAGGCTCGCCCTGAGGGAAAGTAGGGAAAGCAGAGAAACCACCGAAACCCCTCGACTCCCCCTCACCCCACGCTAGGACTACATTTTCCAGGGTGCCTTTCGCCGGGCACGCTTGCGCCGTGACGTCACGGCGGGGGGGCGCGGCCTGCGTGAGCGTGAAGCGGGGTAGAAGGACGGACGGAGGGGGAGAGTGAGCAGGCGGTGGACGCTTGTGTGAGGGGGTTTGTACCGGACGGGTGTGGAGTTGGAGGCTGCGGAAAGAAAAAAAAGGAAAGAGGAGGTAGCCGTTTAGTTGTCGGGAAGCGACGGCACTTGAAGAGTTGAGGAACCC
>VZTY01035500.1:0-55499 GCA_013400935.1 Turnix velox | reverse complement strand
AAAGAGGAGGAGGAGGAAGAAGAAGAGGAGGAGGGGAACGGCCGCGCCATGAACTACCAGCAGCAGCTGGCCAACTCGGCAGCCATCCGGGCCGAGATCCAGCGCTTCGAGTCGGTGCACCCCAACATCTACTCCATCTACGAGCTGCTGGAGCGGCTGGAGGAGCCCGTGCTGCAGAACCAGATCCGCGAGCATGTCATCGCCATCGAAGGTGAGTCGAGGGGGGAGAAAAAGAGGGGCAAGAGGTGGGGAGGGAGTGGAGTGCGCTTCACTTCTTGTCCCCAACCCCCACGTCTCTGCGTGTGGGGTCACTGGGAGCAGCCTCCTGCACCCCCTTGGCAGCCTTCCCTCATGCCACCCTTTCATGGCATCTCCCCCCTTGTCCCCAGGCCCCATGTCTGTGTTTATGGGGCACTGGTGGCGTCACTGAAAGCAGTCCCCTGCACCTTTTCAGCTGCCTTTCTTTCCTCCATCTCTTCCCTTGTCCCTAGGCCCCGTATTCCTGCATGTGTGGCACTGTTGGGGTCACTGGGAGCAACTCCTGACACCCCTTGGCTGCCTTTCCTCCATCCACCCCCTCATGCAAGCACCCCCTTGTCCCCAAGTCCCATGTCTGTGTTTATGGGGCACTAGTGGTGTCACTGCACCTTTTGGCTGATTTCCCTCCATCCATCTCCCCACCCCCATGGTGACTCTCCCCTTGTCCCTAGGCCCTGTGTCCCTGCATGTGGGACACTTGTGGGGTCACTGGGAGCATCTCCTTGCACCCCTTGGCTGCCTTTACGCCATCCACCACCTCATGGCAGCTACCCCTTGTCTTTTAGTCACTCCATTTCCCCCCCCTCCGGCAGCCGCATTTGGGGAGTGTTTGTGCCCCTGCTCCCTTTTGGGGTTCCTCCATGTGGTTTTCCCTAGTTGCTAGGCGAGAGGTTGAATTTGTCGGGAAAACGACTGGAGAACGGGGGAGAAGTTGTTTTTCCTCCTTGCCTCTTAGCAGGAGGCTGGGCAGGGCTGGCTTAAAGATGCTGCCTTTGCCTGCTGAGCGACTGGGGGAAAATGAGTCTTCTCTTGCAGTTTCTTATGAAGTCACAAAGTGTGGGCTCAGCTTTGGTGGGTGATGGAGCTGTAGTCTGTCTGTGCAGCAGCATAAAAACATATTTGAAGGCAAGATGGAGATAAGAGACTTCTGTGCTTAGATTTATGTGTATCAGTCCCCGAAGGAGCACTGCAGAGACTCTGAATTGCTTAGGATGTGCAAAAAGGCAAATTTATCAATATTTGGGATGCTGCAGATAATTCTCTTGACTGTCACTGGAGTTAGAAAGAGCAAATGGTGTTGGTTGAGAACGTGTGTATTAAGAGGAGATTTTTGGAGTTTATTTTTCATGCTGACTTATAAGCTTTGCATCTTGAGCTTTTGCATTTGAAACAGCCTGCTGCTGTTTTGGAAGGGTTTCAAATCGGAGGGGTATGATGTACAGCAGCTGAAATGGAGAGCTGCTTAAAACATCTTGTGTTGTTGGCCTCTCCTCTCCTTAAATTGTATGTTATGTAAATAAAAGAAAAAATCCTGCTGGAAAAGATGCTATTGAGATTATTTGAAAGACTGCTTTGTTTGCCTGATTCTTAAGCTTGAATAGACAGATGTAATGTTTAATACTATTAATGTTTTATGGGCAGGGGGTGGAAAAAAAACCCTCTTTAGTGTCTGTGCAGTGAGTTGAGATTGGCAGTGCCTGATACTTATTAAAGAGTACAGTCTCCATCTAAGTTTGACTATCTGGTAGTTTTGTGCATTTTCTGTGCTGTATCAGCCACTTGATTGAAATTATGATGTGCGGTTGGTAGCTTCTTGGATTCTGGGTTGTCCCTTTCTGGGAGTCTTTCCCCTTTTGCTCTCTTCTTTCACTCAATATTTGGGAACTCCCAAAAATATATCATAGAAAGGGATATGGTTTAGGCACTTTGATGCTACCACTGTTTGTATTTCTGCAGGACAGATGATGGCTGCAGCAGGTGGCTTCTTGTTGTGTTTTTAGGTGGTGATTAACACGTGTTTGTATTAAATGCTTGGGATAGGTGTTGCAGCCAAGTTTATGTTGAAGTGGGAGGAGGTGGCAAAGTGTGGTCTGTGAAGCGGTGGATGTCATTACCTTGGTAGCACGTGGCTCATGCTAGGCTTTTAATAAATTGATAGTTTGTGTTGCCCAACTGTAAGCTCAGTTGGTCTGTCAGTTGTGGAGGCATCAGGAACAAAACAGCAGGCTGAGGAGTAAAATTTTTTTCATGAACAATTTGCTGTTGAACTTATAGCAGGCACTGAGTCATGAGAACAGTAGATCTGATTCATGGGAAAGATTTATCTAGAATAAGTGTATATTTTAAGTCTTCTGTTCTGAGGGCTGTTCAGTTAACTCTCAAACATATACGAACAAACTCTCAAACATATAAGTATTTAAAAAATAACATCTCACTCCTCTAGATTACAACTCTCACAGGCTTTAGTTGCGGTAAACCTCCTTTACCTAACTATTTCTCACTAATGCCAGCTTTTAAACCTATGTGTTACATGTAGAACTTAAAGTATTTATTTGTTTTGCTTCATAATTTTCTCTTAAATATGGAGTGGCTCTGTATTCTCAGCTTTTTGGATTTTACTTGCAATGTAAATGTTTCTTTTTAGGTTTTGACTTGTAAGAGTAGCTGGACATACTACCAGTGATTGCTGAAATAATGACATTAAAAACTGGGCTTTTGGTAGCAACAATTTTTTATATTCAAGTATGTGAATATCCAATTGTAAAAAAGCGATTGCTAAACATTCCTAAATTGGGTTGTAAAATGATATGGCCTTGTTTTTTGGGTAGATTTACTTAAAAGAATTCAAGGAAATAAGATGTGATGCTGTGTAAAATGGGTCTGTGTTAGTTCATCAGTTCTTTTTTTTTTTTTTTCTCACTGGCTAAGTAATTACTTTCAGGTTCTTGGATTTAAGAGTTGCAAAGTCAACAGTTTTAAATCATGCACTTCCATTCTGTGTTCTTTGTATGAAATTCATGCTGAGCAGCCAAGGAATTTTAGATGATGACAGTTGAGTGTTTAAATGCATGTTAAAAACTGTCTTCACGTGCTCAGTAGTTTATGAGCTTAGCTACACCAGCAGATGCTCAGTCCATCAGTGTTAAACAGTTCTTGTATCTTGTGTGCATTTAGGAATGGGGTGAAGAAAACATGGATTTCAGCAGTCTTTAAGTTGCTGGAAATGTTTTGGACTTCCAAGGTCTGATGGTTAATAGGATATGTGATGGCAGGACTAGGAATAATGGATGTAAACTGGAAGAAGGAAGATTCAGGCTGGATATATGAAAGAAATCCTTTATGGTGAGGGTGGTGAGACACTGGAAGAGGTTGCCCAGAGAGGTTGTGGAACTCCCCTCATCCGTGGAGGTGTTTAAGGCCAGGCTGGATGAGGCACTGAGCAACCTGGTGTAGTGGGTGGTGTCCCTGTCCATAGCAGGGAGGTTGGAATTAGGTGATCTTTAAGTTTCTCTTCCATCTCAAACCATTCTATCATTTTATGTAGATAAATGAGGGTAGGTAATAGCTGAGTGTGCCCTCCAGTCTGAGATCAATTTTGTGTTCTTAGAAAACTACAGGAATATTGTAAACCAGAGGAAATGAAGCAGATGGAAAGCTTTATTTCTTCATTAAGGGTTTTTAAAACAAATAAGCAATGTCAATGTTGTCTTGGTTGACAGGGTTTGAGAACACTTGTTCATGTACTGATTATTAGCAGGCACTGATGCAACCAGGTGCTGAGCATCTGAAAGAGTTTGCTCTCCATTGACACACTGCAGTTCCCTCTGAGAATCTTTTTTATTCTCCAGCAGAGATGAACTCCTCCCAACTTGGTGTCACCTGCAGGCTGAGTGTGCTCTCCATGCTTTTACACTTATGGGAAAGGATATCATTATTAGTTGACTTTTCTTTTAGCTTGTCAGCTTAGTGATAAGATGAGGGTGAATCACTGCTGTATACTAGCCAGTGAATAATGCCAGCCTACCTGCAGATGTACAAATAAGATCTTTAAGTTTCGAGCGCAAGCTGATGTAGTACAAGGCTTGTCAAAGAATTGCATCAAGCTGCAACTTGGAGGTGATGGTAGTCACTCTGGAAAGTGTTTGAATGCCTGTCACTCCTTTTGCTTAGCTGTTCTGTTGTATCAGACTTAATTATTTATCTCCTCCTAAGTCAAGCTCTTGAGTACGTTTGGGTATGTCTTGTATTATTTCAATATGCAAGAAGAATGATGGTGTAAACCAGATATTTAGACATAAATCATACAATCCCCTTGGTTGGAAGAGACCTTTTAGATAATAGAGTCCAACAATCATGACTTGAAGAAAATCAAGTATTGAATTTGACAATTGCATCTTGAAATTATGGAAGTGAATTCTCCAAACAAGCTGCCTTCCCTTTCTGGGAGGGAGTGTAACTATAGAGTGTGCTGGGAATGTGCTTTTTTGGTTTTTTTTGCTGAGGGATTAAGTTAGTGTGATTCAGATGTAGGGGATCTGAACACCTTCTCTGTACCTTAGTGTGTAAGTGTATCTGGGTAAATTCTGAACTTGCACATGCACAAAATGCATTGATTTGGGTCCTGACTGCTGCTTTCAAGAGACAGTGGAATGAAAATATTCTTACTGCTGTTTTCTGCTGGTTCTGTGTCACTTGATGTACCCAATTGTGCAATTACCTGTCTGAAAGGTACCATTTTTCTACTGTGGATGTGTCTAGCTCCTTATTGACCTCTAGTGTGGATGAAGTGGTGGAAAACTGCGTATTTTGAATTTTTGCTGGGTAGTATCAAAAAGAAGTTTCTTTTTAATGGGAAGGTGATAGACTTTGTATGAAGGAAATTCAAATGCTTTACTTCATTGTGGAGTCAAGTTGGCCTGTGTCCTAAAGTTTTGAGACTATTGTATTCCAAGTGGTTAATTTTCTCAGCAAAATCTGCCTCATAAAATATCAGATGATTTTGACCTAGTGCATACAAGTTACAAATAGAGAGGAAAGCCTTAAACCATTAAATTCTGAAGGTGAATTCTTTTTTTTTTCCCTGAGGCAAAGAAGATTTGATGTGGATGAACTGCTGTTGTTGGAACAAACGTGTTGGGAAGCTTTTCGTTTTCCAGGGAGTATGCTGGGCTTCTCCTGCCGTTTGCTTTGGAGGATTAGTTTAAAGCAGCAGACAGTAATGCTGAAGTGAGAGTTTGTGTTGCTGGGTACACACGTCACTGTTATTATTGCTACTTAAATTGATGAGTGAAGAGGGGACACTCAGTGATGCAGGAGATAGGATGTTTCATTCCCTTTTGGTGATCTCAGGTGCTTGGGAAAAGGATCACACCTTGGAAAGTCAGTTGCAGTGTTTGTGTTATGCACTGTACTCTGAGGCCCAAATGAATACTGATACTAACATTGCCACATGAGGAAAATTATATGAATCATGGTGAGAAGAAATGATCATAGAATGGTTTGGGTTGGAAGGGACCTTAAAGATCATCTAGTTCCACCTCCCCTGCCATGGGCAGGGATACCTCCCACTACACCAGGTTGCTAAATGCCTCATCCAGCCTGGCCTTGAACATGTGATTAAGGGGGCATCTGCAACCTCCCTGGGCAACCTGTTCCAGTGTCTCACCACCCTCACAGGAAAAAACTTGCTTCTTCTCTCTGGGCTAAATCTCCCCTCTTGCAATTTTCATCCATCCCTCCCAGTCCCGCCATCCTGGATCCTATTAAAAAGTCCTGCCCCAGCCTTTCTGTAAGCCCCCCTCAGGTAATGAGAAGCTGCTAGGAGGTTCCTCCACTGCAAACATCTGTTTTATAGGAAAATGATGTATTTCATCATCTCCAAATAGGAAGGGATGGACTTATAAATACAGTGTAATGTGACAGTTGAAAGTGACATAAACACTAGATTTTTGGGGAGAATGATGGGGATTGGGAATAGTGCCAGGCAGATGAAGAATTTCTCAGACATTGGGAATACTCCATTATCTATGATGGCTGGGAATTGGTTTTGTCCTCCCCAGTAAGGTAAATGGCAGTGTTAATTTTGGTGAATCTTTGAAAAAAGGTAATGTGAGCTCCAAACATCTCAGTAGCAGAAATGTAGATCTCGGTTGTGTTTCAACTGTCACCTTCTGCTGTCAGTTCGTTTCAAACATCTTTCTGCAATTGTTAGTTTTAATGTTAAGGGTATTCTTTCTGGCATTCTCACACAGAACTTTACATCATTTGTGGGGAAAAATCTGAAACAAGTCCTTTGGTAATTTATGGTGGATGAGGTTCCTTTATCAAAACTAATACAATACTTTGTCAGACTAATCCTGACATCTGTGCAAATGAGAAATTTGGGGTTTGGAATATGAAGGTTTTATCCTTGACTTCTTTTTAAGTTCTGTTTGTACCTCATCTTACAGAGGGAGAACTGTGTCTAAACTCTTATATTCTCTCTTGTCCTCATACCATGATACCTTACTTCTTGACAGCTAGTGCATTGTGGGCAGCTGGCAATTCCAAGGCCCTCTGGAAGTGTTTAATGTCTTGATTTTTTTCTATAAGAAGTAGGTAGAAGCAGATGTATGTGCTTATTCAACCTCATTAATGCCAATTCAGGATTCTGACTAATGTATTTGGAGGCTGTATAAAGGTACAAATGAAAGGGTGTTAAGAGGCAGTGTGTTTGAAGACGAGTGAATAACTTGGTTTCTCATTTCTGCTGATGCTTTAGTAAGCTTCAGTTAACCACTTAAGGAAGCAAGTACTGAAAATAGAGGGCTGGTGTGTAATTTCCATGTCTTGTGTAGTAGCTTTGTTTGTTTATATCACTGGATAATGAATGTAAACCTAATGATTAGGCAGCTGGTTTTGTTTGGTAATTTCCCCTTCTCCACTTGAGAAAAATACAAATGAAGAGACTCATAAAGAGGACTGGAACTGAATCTATAGCTTTAGCTCTGTTGCTTTGTTTGTGTTTGTTTGAGAGGCTTCAGATGCAAATTTTTTAATCCTTTTATTTTGGGCATTATAGGACCAAATCAATGGCTGACACAGTTCAGCTTGAAAAGCGTGTGAGGTGTGTTCTCCCAGCCCCAACCTGAAACCCTGCCCATGGTAACCACCTGTGAGGGTCATAATGAGTGCATGGGGCTGGGTCATAATGGGAACATCTGGTTTTGGTTGCAGTATCCAGCTCAGAGTGGATTTGAGAGGGAGACACAGACAACACCACAATAGCCAAGGGCTGACTAGATCAATATATCCACCTAACCACAACAGAGGTGGTGTGGTTGATATGTCGACATGACTAAGTCAGTCATCTTAGCCCTATAAAAAATAAACAGCCCAAGAGTCCTTGCAACTCTCCTGCACATCAACAAGCTGCACTCTGGTATATCCCCTGGAGTAGGGATATATCTCTGGGTTCCTCGTTGAGATTGAGAGATCCTGCTCCACATCCTAAGTAAGTGACTAATAGCAAGCTGAATTTTGAAGATCTATTATGCACATATAATTCTTTACATATAAACCATTGACCATGTCTGAGACTAGGACTGGATCCAGTCTCACCTAGATCCTCTCTGAGAAGGGATTTGGAAAGTAAGATGGTCCTTTCTGAACCTCATGGCTCAACAGGGAGAGCCTGTGGGAGTTTTTTCTGTGAATAAAACATGTAGGTTACCGTGGACTCTGTCACTTTTGCTGTCAAATTGCTGATTCATATCGACAAATGTATTCCTGCTTCTCTGACAAACCTTATAGGAAAAATACCCTTTGGCTTGAACTTGATAGTGCTTCCATTATCTATTGAAGCTGCAGATGAAATTCTTCCTGTCTGTGAACTTCCTGCTTATTTATGTCACTGTATCTATGCTTTACAACTGTATTTTTCTACCCTAACCGAGAGGAGGACACAGCAAGATTGTCCCTGGCAGGGTTTTGTAACACCCGGTAACTTACTACTTCATTAAGCAGATAGAGTAGTGTGAAAATGTGCGATTTCCATTATCTTGGTTCTTCAGGAGAGCTGGCAGGAAGCTCCCCTTTTAGGTATCACAGCAACTGTGTTCTCTGGAGGAAAACCACTAAAAGCATGGCACTCTCTCTGCCCAGACAGCACTCATTTGAATGTTCAGCACTTAACTTTGCAAATGCTTGCAGGTTTGAGTTAACTAGTTATGTACCAAAAGGGATGCTCTTCACATTCATTGGTCAGTAACCCAAGAAAGGTGTCCCCAGACCTTTAAATAAGGAGGTGGCTGGGTACAAACGTGGAGAGCCACTGTAGCAGGAAGGCACATTAGATGTAAAAATCAATCTGCTTATCTGAATGCACTTACTTTGCATTTTTGGGGTGGATTTTTATTTATTAAACATTTCACTGTTGAAAGACAGCCTGTAATCAGAATAGTAGTTCTTAGGGCCAAGTTCAGCACCAGACGGCGCAGCAGATGTCATCTCCCACTAATGGCACAAGGAAGTGGTTGCACTTCACTGTAGGATCACCTCTGCACTCAGAGTGAACCCGGTGATCTTAAGATGCTGAAATGGATGTCTAACACAGGAGTAAAATTGAATTGCTTCTATGCTGTCAGTGCCTGTTCCTCTTCATAGGCTGGTTAAGTGGAGTAGTTCCTCTTGTGGGCTTGGTATACTGAATTACCTTGTGTTGCTTTCAAAATGCCAAGCTCTCTGGGTGGGATACAAAAGGACCTTGTGAAAGCGAAGCCTTTAGTAATGTTGAAATAGCATGAAGAGCTGTCGGTGGATGGGAATAGTAATTTAGATACTATTGGATTCTTCTATTTGAGTATTGCTGTATCTTGTAAAGATGTGTTAGACTAAGAGCTTTGTGATATATGAAGATTTAAATAATATATATTTCTACCATAGTACACTGTTGTGGTCATTATACTTATGATCACCTGTAGTTCTGTTCAGTTTTGACAAATTGAACCTGACAAGAAATAGGAAGCTGGATGTCAGTTCAGTGACTATATACAGCTCCTAGCTCTGACTTTTGCCTATCTGCTGTTTCTATCTCATGCTGGGGGTATATTCTAAAAGACATATTCAGCAAAAGATGAGCTATTTACTTTTTATTTTAGTAGCTTCCTTGTTTAGCTCTAAAAATAAAGTGACAGCTTGGAGAAATCTTAAACAGATTTGGGCACTCAATGGTAGGAATTCTGATAAAGCACTTAAACCAGTTTTGTGATTAATTACACCACTTCTGTTACTGGTTTGTACTGCCAAGGGTACAAGTGTTGACTATCAAAACAAATAATGATAGCAAAGGGAAATAATGTTCCTTTTGCTTTGAGAAACATAAGATCAATGATGTAGTAGAGTTTAAAAATGCTTTTGTAATGAAGCTTAGTGTTTTCAGTGTACTCTGAAGTCTTAATAGGATTACTTGCTCATTTGGTACTGAGTATAATGCTGAAGAACAGTTCTCCTTGGAAATACATTGCTCCTCAATTTGTTTTGAGCTTGGGGTTGAAAGACTTCTGTGGGTCTGTGGGCAAGCTACTGAACCTTTTGCAAGGATGGTAACAGTAGGCAGCTGCTTTGCATGGTATAAAGCTAAAAGTGGTCAATACCAGAGCTACTGGTGTGCTCTGACTGAGAGGAAAATGTACATTTAGGTTTAGGCTGGATATAAGAAAGGGATTGTTTACCATGAGGGTGGTGACACACTGGAAGAGGGTGCCCAGAGAGGTTGTGGATGCCCCCTCAATCCCTGGAGGTGTTTAAGGCCAGACTGGATGAGGCATTGAGCAGCCTGGAGTAGTGGGAGGTGTTCCTGCTCATGGCAGGGTGGTTGGGACTAGATGACCTTGAAGGTCCCTTCCAACCCAAACCATTCTATCATCCTATAAGCTGTGGCTTTACTGCATGTGAGTCTTCCCTGGAGTCATCCACCACTTGTCTGTGATAACTCTTACTTGAACATGAATCTCTTGTTTTACCCTAGTTGTTGGGTTAGGGAAAGCAGGAAGGAATAGAAATAAGCTGTGGAGAACTATTCCTGTACCCCGTGGCAACTCATTTGTTTAGTCCCATTTCATTCCTTTTCTCATGCAAAGTAAGGTTCTAATTTTAACCTGCATTAATTAAGCTTCCAAAGTGCTTTCAACGGCAGGAGTTTGCAGCCTTTAAAAGGTTTCAAGGCGAATAGCTGTATAATAATACATTAGTTTAAGGATGGAGAGATGGTGCTATCGTCTTATCTTCAAAAATTAAGTTTGAATAGGGTGGAGTTGACCAAAAGGACACGACTTGCTGGAGGCAAATGATGCATGGAGTATGTAGGTACATGACCTGAGAGGGATGGGATGGGTGTTAACAAGAATAACCATGTTAGAAAGACAAATATTTACAGCAAGCATCTGCCTCAATAACTGCTTAATGCATTTTAAAACTGCTGCTGAAGCCAGGAAACCTGTGTGACTTAGGAAAAAGACACGACCTTTCTGGGAATATTTTTTCCTACTGGAACATCTCTATTCCTGCATAATAGAGTGAATTCAGTTAGAAGGCTGCTGCTTTCATTTACGGTGCTAATTGATGTGGTAGTTGGTGGGAACTGCACAGACTAATTGCTCACTTGCAAAATTCTCTCCAAATTACTTGCCAGAAGCTTTTAAAAATCATACCATTGTGGAATGGGTTGGGTTGGAAGGGACCTTTAAAGATCTAGTTCCAACCCCCCTGCCAGGGACACCTCCCATTAGAGTGGTATTGGGAGTCCCACCAACCTTCACACATGGACCACACCATGCGAACATTGACAATTGGGGTTCCTCTTTAGCTTTTAAGTGCCTCATCTAAGTGCTGGTCCATTCTCCTTACTCTAGTGCTTCAAGGAAGCTTCAGTAGCTTTGTTGTAGGTCTCATTGCTGTTCAGGTTGCCCAGAGAGGTTTTGGATGCCCTCTCAATCCCTGGAGGTGTTTAAGGCCAGGCTGGATGTGGCATTGATCAATGGTGTAGTGGGTGGTGTCCCTGCCCATGGCAGGGGGGGATGGAACTAGATGATCTTCAAGGTCCTTTCCAACCCAAACCTTTCTATGATTCTTCATGATGTTGATGTTTTATAGTGAAACATATAGCAGTCACATGTTGAATGATGGTCCTGGCAGATGAGTGTTTGACAAAAGAGGCATTAATCTCCCTTGAACTTGATATTATGCGGTCATTTAGATACTTTAATAGCTCTGAAGTTTTGGAACTGGATAATCTTTAAGATCCCTTCCAACCCTATGATTCTCTGACAAGCCAGTAACTGCTGAGAAGAGGCTACAGTCATGAAAGCTGAAAGAAATTAGTCAATTTTGGGAAAAAGCATGCCTTGAAACACTAGTTTTCTCCCGCTACCTTGAATGTAGACTGTCAACAGCAAGAGGCAAAATACCTCACTGACCTAAAAAGTACAAATGTGTCCCTTCAGGGATTACTGAATGTTAGGTAATGACATGCTTTTAAAATTAAAGTCCAAATAAATATCCCTCGATTTGCTATTTAGGCCACTACAGTAACTTTTACTCATTTCTCATGTGTTATTTGACATCTCTTTGCTCGTAAAGCTTTTCTAGGATTTTTCCACTTGGATAGTGGGAATTTTGCTTGGTATTTGGTAATAGCTGTTCAGTGATAGGGAAATGAAATATTGATCAATAGATCTAACTGCAAGGGGGATTAAATCTTTCAAAAAACTGTCATTGGCTATTACATTGAAAGTAAAAAAAATCTGCTGCAAACAGGTACAAAGATTTATTTCTCACTGGTATTTTTTTGTTATATTGAATAATACTCAGTAGGTAGCTCCAGATGCTGTTTTACTTGCTGTAATAAATTACAAGTGTGAAACCTTAAGGGGTTCTATGTGCAAGGTGGTCAAACTGTGATGTTGCTAATGGCTTAACTACACTGAAGCTTTCTCTCAAGTCTAGAGAAGGTCTTTGAGCTCTAAATGCTTTGTCATGAGTATCTGGTTAAAGTAGCCAAGGTTTTTAACTATGAGTTCCCTGTGACACTTTGCATGTTCCACGTACTTGGTCAGTAATTGTATGAATTTGGAGACATTTTTAAGTGCTTATCAAAAACAGTGCATTAATTTCCTGATAGTAAGTGCCAGTAAATCAAGTTGCTTTTGTTTATTTTTCATTCAATTAAAATGTGACAGGGGAAGTATCTGCAGGGAAGAGCATGTAAAAGTGCATTAGCAGTGACAAATGGTGATATAAGACTGAAATAATTCAGATTCTAGTACAAATCTCTTTCTCATACTATTAAGTGAAACAAATTGGCACAAACCAGATAGTTTCAGCTGATGTTTTTGGGCTCATTGAGGGGCAGAAGTTCTGAAGTCTGGTTCCCTGTGGTTCTGTCCTCCTCCTAGAATGTTGATATGAAGTGATGCCACTGGTAATGTGCTCTTCATCTACTCTCGAGTTCTTCTGTGAGCCATCAGATGACTAAGCATTGTTCTCTGCCTTTCTGGGCATTTTCTTCTCTAGACTACTTCCACTTTAAAATCAAGCAGAAACTGAGTAAAAATGCTGATTTTTAAATGAAAAAAAAAGGATTTTTTTCCTGTTTACATACAAAGTTTACTGCAGTGTGGTGTTTGGCCATCCAGTGGCTGAAGTAACTTGGATAAAAAGAGGCAAACCATACTAATTTATACTTGGTGTTTCCTCTTAAGAGGTGGAAGATTTATGTTGAGAAAAGGATGTAGCATTTGCTGCCATGGTATAACGTGTCTGATTGCTAATTGTATGGAAATAATGTATTGAGCAGATGAGGCCTGATTAATAATGAATAAAACTGCTGCAGCACAATGAGAGTGTTTTGGGTGGGAGAGGGGAGGGGAAAGGAATTTTTCTTCTTTAATTTTTTTTAAAAATACTACAGTATAAAGCCCCTTCAGGTTACTCAGGCAAAAGCTAAGTTTGAAACCTGAGGGTTATATTTCTGTGCTCCTTAGTGCCTTGGAATTATAATTTCCATTCAAATGGAAATGATGTGCTTCTTAATTCCCAGTTAAGATTTGAGCTGAAAATATTATTGGGAATGTGAAAGGTTTTTGGTAGGTCAGAGTGACAAAGTATGAGCTTTCTCAAAAGGTATGTAGATCTTCACTGTCTTCTGAGATGAAACTTAAGAGTGGGTCAGCCCACATCAAAGGACACATTAGCTGTTGCTAGAAGTGGAGGTTCCTTCCACCCCACCAGGTCTTTCAACAGAATCACAGAATGTCAGAGATGGGAGATATCATCCGGTCCCATCCCCTTGCTGGAGCAGGAATACCCAGATCATAGAATCATAGATCAGGTCACACAGGAAGACATCCAGGTGGGGTTTGAATGTCTCCAGAGAAGGAGACCCCCCACCTTCTCTGGGCAGCCTGTGCAACTCTTCTCTCACCCTCACCCTGACGAAGTTTTTTCTTATATTTCTGTGGAACCTCCTGTGTTCCAGTTTGAACCCATTGCCCCTTATCCTATCATTGGACGTCACTGAGAATAGCCTGGCTCCATTCTCCTGACACTCACCCTTTTCATTTTTATAATCATAGATGAGGTCATCCCTCTGTCTCCTCTTAGCTGAAGAGAGCCAGTTCCCTCAGTCTTTCCTTAGAAGGGAGATGCTCCAATCCCCTCATCTGTCTCTGCAGTGGGCTCCATTCAGTAGTTCCCTGTCCTTCTTGAACTGAGAGCCCAGAGCTGGACACAATATTCCAGATGTGGTCTCTTCAGGGCAGAGGAAGAGAAGAACCTCTCTGGACCTACTGTCTATGCCCCTTCTAATACACCCCAGAGTGCCATTGTTTTCTCACCTTCTAGCTCTTCAGAAACCAGCTTGATGTAAAAATAAGTGTTTTTTTCTAGGATGGTAAGGTTGCTTGAGACTCGGGTGAGGCTGATATCTGTTAGAGAGGTGTGTGTGAGATTGCTCTCAAGGTATGGGACAGGTTGTTAGGATGTCAGAGCTGCTGGTCCTGCTATGTTGGTACCTCTCGCACCTAAACCATGTCTTCCTGAAGCAGCAGGGGCAAGGGAGCAGAGTTGCTTGGAAGCTACTGCAACCCAAGGAGCCATAGGCTGCATAATAACTAACCTTGAACCTGTTTCTCTAGGAGCTGTTTGGGACTTATCTGCAGCTGATCATACATACTTTGAGCCAGAGCTGCTTGTATAATCAACAGCCTCAAGTTTTAATTGATCTTTCCATAAGGCTGTTATCATGCATTGTCCCTGTGATTGTTTTTCATTTGCTGTGTAGAGATTATAGTACTGTTAGACTAATGTTGCCTGCTGGTTGTGCAGCTAAGCCCAATTTTTAAATTTTTTTTGTTCCAGCAAGAGGAGTAATTAATCCAAAAAAGTGTCAGAAGATGATGTAGCACAGTCTGTTTGTGCTGGCTGGGTGTTCAGCTGAGCAGAGCAAGGCACAGTTGCAGCTACTGAGGAGTGAGTGGCTGTGGTTTTCTAAATTATCTGTTGATGCTTGCAGATGTTAAGGGAAAGAAGGCTTGTCCTCAGTCCTTCAAAGCCATAATCACTCTAGTCTTTTGATGGACCATGGATATCTGCAGTGGTTTCTTTTTCTGGAGGATAATGTTGTTTGTTAGGGACTTCTGATTTTGGGAAAAAAAGCAAGTACAGATACAGGCTGGGTGAGAAGTGACTTGATTGCAGCCATGAAGAGAAGGATTTAGGGCTGTCAGTGGACAAGAAGCTCAACATGTGCTGGCAGTGTGTGCTTGCAGCCCAGAAGCCAACCAAATCCTGGGCTGCATCAAGAAAAGTGTGACCAGCAGGTCAAGGGAGGTGATTTTGCCCCTTACTTGGCTCTGGTGAGGCCCCAACTGGAGTATTGTCTAGTTCTGTTGCCCTCAACACAAGAAGGACATTTGTTGGAGCAGGTCCAGAGGAGGGCCATGAAGATATGTCCTCCCTTCTAAGGACTGGCTAGAGGAGTTGGAGCAACTCGGTAGCTTCCAAATACCTAAAGGGGCTCTCCAGAAAGGCTGAGGCAGGACTTGTTAATGGGATACTGTATGGCAGGACTAAGAATAATGGATGCAAATTGGAAGAGGGGAGATCTAGGCTGGAGAGAAAAAAGAACTTCTTTGCTGTGAGGTTAGTGAGACCCTGGAAGAGGTTACCCAGAGAGGTTGTGGATGCCCCCTCAATCCCTGTAGGCCAGGGTAGGCAGGCTGGATGAGGCATTGAGTAACTTGGTGTAGTAGTAGGTGTCCCTGCCCATGGCAGGAGGGTTGGAACTAGATGATCTTTAATGTCCCTTCCAACCCAAACCATTCTATGATTCTGTAGAAAAAATGAAAGGGGCAGTTGATTTAAGTTCTCAGCTCTCAGCATGTGCTGTAGTGAGGAATGAAACATTTCTAATATTTGCTAAGTATGAGCTTTGTCCTAGGCTTTAATAAATTGAGAAGCACTTTCCAGAAGTCAAATTCATGTCTTAAACTAGTGTTGACTACTTTGTCCAATATAATGTAAGTAATTCTTGAAAGGGTGACTGGCAATTAGCTGATGTTGAGATACTGAGTGCTTACAGGAACAACTGTCAGCCAGGACATAAAGTTTTACCTTTAACTGCTATTTTCTAGAAAAAAACCCGCTTAGTTATCCCTAGTATCCCTTAGTTATCCTAGTATCCAGAGATGGAGATTTGTCTGGCTCCACTTACTTTCAGTCTGTTTCCCCCTTGCCTACTTGTACTACAAAATGAGGCTGTAACTGCTGCCTTCTGTCAGTAATTGTGGGAGACAATGTGGTGCTGTAAGAGATGAGAATTCTGCCAACATCCACTTTCCAATGAAACATTTGACAGTAGACTTTTTTTTTTTAATGGAATGAAAAATTAAGCTCTGGTGCCAGAGTGGATGAACATTCTGATGTTGTCTTAATGCTTCCTTTTCCCTGGCTGAGCTGATAGTGAATGTTTTGGTAGCCTGATAACTACAGATACATCCTAGTTTGAGCAATGAGCTTATTAAAAATATAAATTTGGCCTTTGAAGAGATGTGATTCTCTGTTTTGGTAAAGAACACAGGATTTATGTTTTCAGCTTTCTGAGAAAAGCTAGATTTCTGCCACAAACTACTGAGCTTTAGTGAAAGCTTCTCAATACCACTGAGCAATCTTCCACATATTTACCTCTGTTTTTAAGGTACTTACAACCTTTGTTTTATTAGTAATTAAGCTGTCTGCATCTCTTGGCTTTGTTCTGAACAAACTGAAAGGAAGGTAAATTTATGGAATATTGCCTGAGAAATGAAAATCCCAATCTCAAATCAACAGAGCTGCAGAAAGTGGCTGAATCACTCTGTGCTGGGAGAAATGTTGGAAGGGAAAGAATTATAGTTAGTGTGAATTTTTTGGTTTAAGTGGTTGTTGATGCAGCAAAAGTGGGCGTCACTTAAAGGTAATTATAAGTTAGATGATGATCATTATCTGGGCACATGGTTGAGTTTGTTTTGCTCTTCTCTTTGCTGTAATTCCAGACCAGCTGCTTGGAAGCTCCATTTAGTACCATCTTTTCCAAATATTCAGGGCACAGATGACATCATGAGACTTACCTGGTGGAAGTTCAGCTGACTGCAGTGTTACTCCCCTAAGCTTTGTATTGTGCTGCTCTTCTATGAAGCCTTTTTCCAACTTGTTCTGGCTTTGGCTTTCCTGTGACTCGGAATTTTCATGTTAAAAACCTCTTTTCACAGCACGCTGATGTGATGAGTAAATTTTAAGCAAATCTTTGCCAAGGAGATGGTAATCTGATTTCCCGCTAATGTGTTCCTGTTGGATATGCAGAGTATGCCAGGAGGAAGAAATTGTCTCTGACAGCATTTGTGTCATTTGGAACATGATGGATGCTTGAGACAAATCTGTTGATCCACCGTTGTTGAGCTTTTTCCAAACAGTGTGAATTTTTTTTTTTTGGTGTTTATTTTTGTGTATCTTTTTCTGGAGTAGCCAGTGTGAGTGTATTTCTTCTAAAACTAGATTTGATGGCAAGCTTGAGATATGCAGGGACTATTAAACTAGATTTTTCGTTTTTAGCTTCTCTTGTTACTTTTTTGTCTGGTATCACCTGGAAATGGGGAAAAAAAATAAAGGCAAATAACACCTGAGAAGTATGAGTAGGAAACTTTTTGGTGCTGTGATAAACATTATTATGAACAGTATTTTGCCCCTCTACTGGCCTCTGGTGAGATTCCAACAGGAGTTAGTGTGTACAGTTCTGGAACCCTCAACATAAGAAGGACATTGGGCTGTTAGAGTATATCCAGAGGAGGCCACAAAGATGATGAGAGGGCTGGAGCACCTCATGTCTGAGGACAGGGTGAAGCAGCTGGGGTTGTCCAGCCTGGAGAAGAGAAGGCTCAGGGGGGACCTCAGAGTAGCTTCTCAATACTTGAAGGGGGCTACAGAAAGGCTGGAGTAGGACTTGTTAACAGAGTCCAGGATGACAGGACTAGGAGTAATGGATGTAAATTGAATGAGGGGAGATTTAGGCTGGAGAGAAGAAAAGTTCTTTGTTGATGAGACCTTGGAAGAGGTTGCCCAGAGAGGTTGTGGATGCTCCAGGGACTCTGGAGGTGTTTAAGGCCAGGCTGGATGAGGCGTTGAGCAACCTGATGTAGTGGGAGGTGTCCCTGCCCATGGCAGGGGGATTGGAACTAGATGGTCTTAAAGGTCTCTTCCAACCCAAGCCGTTCTATGAAAGTTTCACCTGAGCAACTTCATCAGTTTGTGTTTTCCTTGTTAATAATGAACTCTGTGGGGGAACTAAGAGCATTCTCAGTCACATGAATAAAAGAAAGCTTTTCTGTTTTAAATTAAAGCATCTTCCAGATGACTTGGAGCTTACGTTCTAGGTGAGGCTCAACAAAAGCACATTCCGTCTTCTTAGCAGGGTGTGTTGGCCTTTTAAAAATGTCTACTATTAACTGCTCCTGCTAATTTTAGAACATGTGTTCTTGAAATGCTTGTAGTAGCCACATACTTGCTGAAATGGAAAATCAAAGAACTTTTCACTCCCTGGGAGATGTTTTTTTTCACACAAAATATTAAATAAATTATATCATGCAGAAATTCTATTTAATTTTGCCATGGTGGAAGCTCATGAATTCTTGTCTGCTTCTCACTCAGGTTTTCTTAGAAGGTACTTGAAACTCCACAACAATGTGCAGCCTCCAAGCTATGTGGCTGCAGCTGAATGTATATCAAATACATCCCTTAATCCTGTGCAATAGGGTTTCAGCTGGTCATAACTTGGCTCTTGTGCTGGCATGGAGTTGAAAAATGTGGTAGAAATCAACTGCATGTTTTGTCTGCTTGATTGCCTTGATAGGAGACCAGATTTTGTGTGACATTTAGAGTATAACTTTTTTTTCTTCTATTGGAGGCTCATTTCAGACTGGTAGTGAATGGCACAGGAGTAATGTTAAGAACTGAGCAAGCCACTGATCAACAGCTGGGTAATGTGAAAGGATGAGGGAAAGGCTGAGTGTCAGTGAAAGACTTCACACGGTGGTTTTTGAGTCTGTCTAGATTTGTTTTACTTTGAAATCTGCTGGTGATGTCACTAGGATAAACCTGTGTCCTGCTATCTGTCCTGTAGTGAATGAACAGCTGTGGTTTCAAGGTCTGATCTCACTGTCAAAGGTCAGGAACAGCTCAGGGATATCAAAACAAGTGACTGTCACCTCTGGTGTGTGTATCTGATTGACACTGATAATGGGAATTGCTGTGGGTTGGACACGTGATGTCATCACCCCCAGTGTTCTCAGCTCATCTGAAGCCTTATCTTGAAGTGGGCTGGTGATTCAGCTCTGCAGTCACCACAGACACCGCAGTTTCTTACATGAGCTTGTTGGTTTTGGTATTTAAATAAAAACCTTAGAAGGCAAGGAGCAGAAGAGGCAAACTTTTGATTGCTTTATCTCGATAATTCTATCTTGTTTGCAAGAGCTTTAACCAGCCTCTGTATGCTGTGCTTTGGTTAAGCTCAGCATTTGCTATGGGAATGATGGCTGAAAGTCTTCACCTCCATCTACAGATGGAGCATTAAGGCCTTTATTTAAACCAAAAAAAATCCCTGAACCTCAGCACAACCCTTCAAGTATTTCCCTTGAAGTGGGGGAAATGCTTGCAGTCTTTATCTCAGAAAGATGAAGAGCATCTTGCTGCCTGTGTAGGGACTAGAAATGAAGTAGCTGGGCTACTTTAAGTCCCTGGATTCAGATGAGCTCATATAATTATGAAAATTAAGTGTAACTATGTTTTTCCTGGCTTAAATTTCATCTGAATGGCAGCTGAATCTGTGAGGACAGGGCAGGTGCCACAAGCATTTCATTCAGTGATGGTTCAGTTTGATTTGTTTAATGGACACAGTATTGGACAGTAAGTCATGTATTAGCTGAACTGTGACTCTACACAAGTTCACCAGACATCACTATTCAAAGCCCTGGCTTTGAGGTGCCCATGAGCCATGATCTGGACACAGATCAGAGGCAGTGATCAATCTCACTTTGCTGATGGCTACCCCTGGGAGCTCATTTTTATTCCATCAGGTTGTGGATCTGCAAATTCCTTCACTGTGGAGTCATTGTCTGTGACTAAAATGCTTGGAGAAGACTTTAAGCAAAACTGAAGCTTTCAAGGCCTTTGTTAGTTCCTTCCTTAGCTTTAAAAGTTGCAAGATAATAACTGAAATAGCAAATATTTCAAAGAAAATGTATCTTCTTGGAATCACTCAGCAGTTACTATGGGAATTAACTTCATTAGATGCTTGGGAAAGGGATGAAGAGCAAGCTGTTGTGGCTGAGCAGGAGGAGGAGCATTCTGACTTTGATCCAATAGCTCTCCAGTGGAAAGAATTCATATTGACTTTGAGTAACCATAGTAAAATCTAAAAAGTCAAGATACCAGTAGTGCTGGAGCTTATTGGAATTCATCTGGATTTATTTGTTTATCAGGAAAGTTAAAATTGAGCTAATAGAAGTTGCACCTAAGATTAAACCTATACGGAAGATTGTTGGATGAATTTTTTAAACACCAGTAAACCTAATTACTGGTATAAGAGATGAAGATTGCTCAGTTCTGCCATTGTGGTTGGCTTAGGTCACTCCTGAAACCTGAAGTATTTTGAGGTTCAGCTTCTCTGTTCATGACTCTGCATTTTGTGGTTTACCTCATGTTCAAGGCAACTGTGGGAAGTGAGGATTGGGGATGGCTTCAAATGCAATTGCAAAGCAGATCTAGCTTCACATGAGGCTATGGTTTAATTCAGCCTTGACTTTTTTGTGCCTCGACCAGGTTGCTCAGGGAGGTGGTGGTGGTCCCATCCGTGGGGGATGAGACATCATGAGGAAGTTCTTCCTCATGAGGGTGGTGAGGTGCTGGACAAAGTTGCCCAGAGAGGTGGTGGTGGCCCCATCAATGCCTAGAGACATCCAAGGCCAAGCCTGCTGAGGCTCTGAGCAACATGATCTAGTGCAGGATGTCACTGCTCACTGCAGAGGGTTGGACTAATGGTCTTTCAAGGTCCCTTCCAACCCAACACCTTGTATGATTCTGTGAGTACAACTGCATTTTACTTGGACTAGGAGCTAGGTCATTTGAGTTGCCATTTACCTACCATTACCATTCGTTCCATTGGAGTTGCTGGGACTCAGCTGATACATAGCAAGAAGATAATTTGAATCTGGAAATAATTGGTTGAAATTACTTGCCATATCTTGTGTATGAATAATTGAGAAGAAATATAGTCTGGGGATATGTAGCGGAACTGAAATGGCTTCTAAAGGAAGCCATTCTAAAGCCCTGCAATTTTTTTTTCCTGCAGCTCAAACAAACCAACCCCCTGCTGTATCGAGGGGAAAAAAAAAAACAAACCAGCAAATGCCAAAGCAGTCAGGGCAATAGTTGAGTTCCATTTGTCAGATTATAATAATAATAAAAGGCTATTGTAATAAAAAAAAAGCTTTTAAGCAATGATGAGAACTTAATTCTATTGAGTTGCCTGGTAAAGTAATGCTCTAACAATTGGCTCTAAAAAGATTTTTTTTAGAATCATAGAATAATAGAACAGTTTGGGATGAAAGGAACCTTAAGGATCATCCAGTTCCAACTCCTCTGCCATGGGTAGGGACGCCTCCCACTACACCAGGTAGCTCAATGCTTCATCCAGCCTGACCTTAAACACCTCCAGGGCTGAGGGGGCATCCACAGCCTCTCTGGGTAACCTCTTCCAGTGTCTCACCGCCCTCATGGTGAAGAATTTTTCTTAAATCCAGCCTAAATATATCCAGTACTCCCTTTCTGTTCCTCTCTGCTCCACTTAAAATCATCTGAGGCCTGTGTAGGAATTGTGACTGACATAAGAAAGATGGAAGTGGTGATTAAGTGCTCCCCATCTAGGGATGAAAAAGTTTGAGTGGTAAAAGTGGAAAAAAAACTTGGATGTCTCAAGATGAGTCAGGTTCTACTACAAAACACAGATCAAGCTATTAGTGGCGAGTGTTAATGGTATTGCAGTCAGTACAGGATAGCTGATCCACAGCAAGCTTCAGTGTTGCTGAGTTTATTTGCTTTAATTTGCTGTTGATAAAACCGCAAGTAACAGACGAGGCTTCAGAAATCGGAGACTTGGACAATACTGGTAGTTGTTCAGTGAGAAAGGCTGTAATTGCTCCAATGAAACTTGACCAACCTGTGAACAAAGGAACCTGCTGATGGCCCATTGCCAAGTGTGGATTTGTACTTAAGCAGATAAAATTATGTGGACTTTGTACTGGATTGTTTAACAGAATAAATTTCTGTGATAGTGCAAGATAACAGCAGGTCAGAGTCCAAGAGGAAGAGGCTTCCTAAGAGTATGTTGGCAGCTGAAGGAGTCAAAACTTGATAACCAATTTTTGATGTTGGTTTCAAGTGTTGATGGCAGTTCTGTGAGGTCTGTGCATTCAGCATGGCCTTTTTGCAGGACTGCTGGTAAAATTTGGATGGGGTCTGTACTTCTGATGTGCTTGGCTAGTTCCTGAAGCCTGAAACAGCCCCCTGGAGTCTAAAGAATCATAGAATGGTTTGGATTGGAAGGGACCTTCAAAGATTATCTAATTCCAACTCCCATGGCATGGGCAGGGATGCCTCCCACTAGAGCAGGTTTCACTGTGCTTCATCCAGCCTGGCCTTAAACACCTCCAGGAATGAGGAAGAATCCACGATCTCTCTGGGCAACCTTTTCCAGGGTCTCCCAGGAAGCCACCCTCCCAGGAAAGAATTTCTCTCTTGTCTCCAGCCTAAATCTCCCCTCATGCAATTTGCATCCATTACTCCTAGTCTTGTCATCCTGGACCCTATTCAACAGTCCTATCCCAGCCTTTCTGTAGGTATTGAGAAACTCTGAGCTCTGCCCTGAGCCTTCTCTTCTCCAGGCTGGAAAACCCCAACTGCTTCACCCCGTCCTCAGAAGGGAGGTGCTCCAGCCCTCTCATCTTCATGGCCTTCTTCTGGATCCACCTGAGGCAGTGACAGTAGCAACTGCATTCTATGTGTTATGCTAAAAAAAGGTATTTGGGCTTTTGAAATTACCTTCATTATCAGACTATCATCTACATCAGTACTTGACAGCCTTTCAGCAGCAGATATGGAATGCTATTCAAACCTGTCTGGCTGTGTATATAGGAGATGCTACACCTTGGGACTTGGTCAGTGGCAATGGATATTAAGCCCATGGATTCCATTAGCAGCTGGTGTTCTATTTTCATAAGCCTCTGAGGAGCCATGATCTGAAAGTGTTGATCTGGGGTGGCCTCTGGGGTCAGATCCATGCGTGGGCAGGCAGCGTGCGAGGCTGCAGGGTGAGGGCAGGCTGTTCTTCACTGTCAGGACGGTGGGTGGAAGCAGTGGTGTCTGGGAATTCTCCCTGTTATGCAAGAGGGGAAAAGGAGAAAAAAAAATTCCTCCTGGTATAACATAAAAGGGAGCTGCATGTCTTTGGGTGGGTGAAGTTGTTTAGACTTTGAGGAGCTCTGTTTTTGCTCCACCAACTTAATTTGAAGTCTTGAGGATGCATTTGAAGCAGAATACGTGCATGTAGGTTGTGGACAAGCTGGATATTTTTTTCCCTTGGGAAGGATGTTATTCTCTGCAAAGGATCCTGGAGAAGATGACACATCAGATATAGGTATGATATTTTGTAGCTTGCTGTGCAGCTTCTGTTCTGAAAATGTCTTTGAGCACGTTTCTTATTAGAGGTCAGTCATAAGATGCCTGTTTCTGAAGCTGTGTGCTGATGGATGGCTTGGAACAGAGTGAGTTCATCTTTTTGGAGTTTTTATTCAGATGCAGCTGCAAGGTACTCTGAATAAATTTCCAGCCCTCTGTTAGTATTCAGCTGGTGTCACTCTGAAATGAAGATGTGTTTGGCAGGAGGAGATATAGCAGCAGATAATCAATTAAAAAGTATTGTGGGGTAGATGCTGTAATTTCAGTAAGTCCAAGTGATTCATGTGCATTCCTGCTAGCTTCAAGAGGCTCTTTCTGCATTGTATAATTCTATGTTTTTATTTAAGTTCTTGCTTGTGATAACCTGAGTATGTGGCTGAGAAGCAGTGTGGAGCTTTCAGAAAGGCTTCAGTGGGGCACAAATACTGCTGAAGGTTGTGCAGAGAAGTGTAGGGTTTCTGTGAAGTTTTTTGAGAGCCTCAGTGAGCAAACACTAAGTTATAAAGGAGCTCTGGATTGAAAATCCTGAAGGAGGAGGCTTATTTTCAAGTTAAAATGATCTGAAGAAAGGATTGTATAAGTGGAGTGTTTGGAAACAGTTAATTTAATTAATTCCCTTGTTCTCTTTGCTTGTCCATGAAGCTTTTAGTATGGACTGAAGGTTTGTATGAGTGGAGTGTTTGAAAACAATTAATTTAATTAATTCTGGTGTCCTCTTTGCTTGTCTGAGAGAAGCTTTTAGCAAGGACTGCAGACATCTGCAGTGCTTTTTAATATTTGATAGGCTTGTACAGTTCTCCCTACAGAAAACTCATGACCTGCTCTATTTCTGTGAGCCTGGGTTGGAAGAGAGCATGAGTGAAAAGATGGATTCCTTATCTTCCTCTTACAGCTATTGAGAGGCTAAATCTTCTGTTGGAGGTTGTCTTGAGGTTTTCTTTTCACATGTCAGCTCTGTATCAATAAATTATTTTATTAGGGGACTAAAGCTGCATGTTTTGCTTGTGTCAGGAATAAATGCATTGGTAAGGTGGAGAGTTTGACTGAGTGATGCTGTTTGGATGGTCATTGCCAAGGAGGTTGTTTGAAAATCTTCAGCAAGATGTGAGTTTTATATACAAATAGACTTCAATGCAAGCAAAACAGTTCTGAGGCTTTACCAAGCTTCCAAATATTCTGCTTTCAGTGTGAAGAAGTAATGAAAACATGATTGGAGTCCGTGAGCTGCCTGGTTGACATGTTTTACCTCTGCTTTCCTCAGTAGGAGGTTTAGTGACAGTTGACCTCTCCTCACACAGAAACTACTTAGGAGACAGAACCACTTCTATGATAGAAAAAAGCTTTAGAAGCCAGTGGAACACACTTTTGGAGATAAAACTTAAGAAAAGGAGAAAACAGGCTATACTGAAATATTTTAGGAGAACTGTTTGTTCATAGGCTTATTTTGATTTTGAATTGAGGAAATACTTGATTTAAGGGTTAAAATACTTATTTCTGAAATTAAAAAGTATATCTTATAATTTCTAAGATGAAATGGAGTTTTAGTACTAGTAAGTATAGAGATCTCTGGCACTTCATGTGATGGTGATAAATAGTAGCGAAGTATGTGGTGCTGCATCCTGGAACTATAAACTATTTAACTCTTAATTGTATAGCTGATGTCCATTCTCCAAAGTTGAGAACCAGTTGAGAAACAACTTCTCACAAGGACTTTTTAAACTTTTGGGAGTTAAGTTGGTAGGAACTTAAATTTGGGAGTTAAGTTGGCTTGTAGAGTGGGGTTTTTTCCATTAGTTTCCTATGATGTGACCTTATCTGGGTGTTTGTGCTCCAGCAGGGAGGTTCTCCCTAGGTCCCTTACAAACCCTGACATTCTGGTTCTGGGATGTAGCTGATGGATTCTTGGCTAGAAAAGAATTTAATAGGTGTTTGTTCTCAAACCTAAGCGGTAGTTAGAAATGAACTGGGTTGTAATGAATTCTGTACGAAGTAATACTGTCAAGCTGCTAAAAGCATCTGGAAATGGAAATGAGAAGTTTTGACCAACTTCTGAATGCTCAGGCAGTTCCAAATCTCAGAATATCAGGAATGGGAAGGGACCTAGTAGTTCCATCCCCTGCTGGAGCAAGAACACCCAGATCAGGTCACACAGGAAGGTGACCAGGTGGGGTTTCAATGTCTCCATGGAAGGAGACCCCACACCCTTTCTAGGCAGCCTGTGGCAGTGTTCTCACACCCTCACCCTGACAAAGTTTCTTCTCCTATTTGTCTAGAACCTCCTGTGTTCCAGCTTGCACCTGTTGCCCGTTGTCATATCATTGGAGGTCTCTGAGAAGTCCTTCAGCCTTTCCCACAAGGGAGATGTTCCAGTCTCCTCGTCATCCTCACAAACACACAAAAAAAGCTATCTTAGTAGCTTTAGATGTCTCCATATCCCCACACTCTGGAAAGATTCAGGCCGGGAAAATTGTGTTGTAAGCTTAAGAGGGAGCTCTTCAATGAGAAATTAAAACATTACAGTTCATCAAATTGTTAATAATGTTTTATTTTCTTTTTTAAAAAAACAACCTGCTAGCCAATGTGAGTACTGATGAAACTTGGCTCTTTGGCACGGAGCTGGATTGGTTATAGTGGGATTAGCAATGTCATAAGATGAAATATATCTTGTGATAAGGAGATTGACAAGTGGATGATTGTGCTGGATTTTTCTCTTTAGCTGGCCAATATTTATGAGAAGAGCCTGTCAATAGAGCAGAGGAGCAAGATGAATAGGGTGCTGCAGGCAGATCATATCTGATAAGTAGGTTGTACCCCTGCAGAGGGAAAGGCAGGGAAGTTATTTATGGCCTCTGAAGGTGAAATATTGATTCCTTCTGTGAATAATCTCTTCTACAGGGAAGAACAATGTTTGTTTGAGAATCTCCTACCTAGACAATGCTTCACAGAATGTCAGGGGCTGGAAAAGGACCTCCTTGAGAGATAGTCTCATCCCCCTCCTGGAGCAGGAACACCCAAATCGGGTCACACATTAAGGTGATCAGGTGGGCTTTGAATGTTTCCAGAGAAGGAGACCCCACACCCTCTCTGGGCACCCTATGCCACTCTTCTCTCACCCTCATCCTGATGAAGCTTCTTTTACTATTTCGGTGGAACCTTCTGTGTTCCAGCTTGCACCGAGGATAAGGTCTATCGACCTTGCAGGTCACTGAGAAGAGTCTGGCTCCATCCTCCGGACACTCACCCTTTCCATATTCCTAAATATGAATGAGGTCACCCCTCCATCTCCTTTTCTCTTGGCTAAAGAGACCCAGCTACCTCAGCATTTGTCTCTATGTTGGACTCTCTCCAGCAGTTCCCTGTCCTTCTTGATCTGAGGGCCCCACAGCTAGACACAATCCTCCACAAGTGGTCTCACCAGGACAGAGCAGAGGGGTAGCAGAGTCTCTCCACCTACTGACCACATCCCTTCTAATGGCATCCTCCAGGATGCCATTGGCCTTCTTGGCCACAAAAGCACATTGGTGGCTTTTCTGTCCACCAGGAACACCAGGTCCTTTTCTCCTACAGGTGCTCACTTTGCAAACCACCTCCTGATAGTGACAGAGGACTGATGAAACTGTTTGTAGTTGAATTTTGTGGAGTTGTATCATTCTGCTATCCTCATGTGTTACCTTCTGTAGGTAGAGTGTTGTGACTTAATCTGCAGTAATCATTGGCAAGTTACTAAGTGCAGAAGAGGTCTGCCCATGGCCAACTTCAGTACCAATAATGCTGGTGACATTTAGAAGCAGAAGGATGGTCAGCTGAGAGTTCTCCGTGGGTATCAGTGTGGTGCAACTCCAAAGGTGTCTGACACATGAGGGTAAGGCTTTCTTCCAGGAACATGGTATTGAAAAGTCTAATTTGCTGATGGCTGTCAAGAAGATGGGAATCTCATAATTCTTTACACTGGCTTTAGGCCTTCAATATCTCTCTTCTGCTGTGTTATCAAATTAAGAATGCATCTAAATGTAAATTCTAATGTTCTCTTCTAAATGTAGCTAGATTTTTGCCTTCTAGTCTTTAGGTCTCTGCAAATCTTATGCTTGAAAAGGCTTTTGCCCAGGAAGTGCATTTTTGGCAAAGCATCTGGGAGAAGTGGGGGGAGGAAATCGCGCAAACATTAAACAGACCTCTTTGATCTTTGAATCCCTTTTGCTTGGTGACCTTTTTGTCCTTAGAGGAGCTGCCTAATTAATTGGCCTTGAGGGGTAGCTCATCCAGACACACTGGAAAAAATGTGAAACTTGATGTTCCCAACTGTTGGCATTGAGAAGTTGTCCCAGTGCCATGATGTAAAAGAGCAGTTAGTCCTTACAGCTTCCTGCTGGATTTGTTGGGAGATGACACTAGGGCCAGAGCATCTAATCCAGCATTAGGAAATGAGTGTGTCCTTTGCACTTCACTTTCTGTGACTTAATTTTTTTTGACATCTTTTCAGTGTTTCTTAAGATAAAATCATGGCTAGTAATAGGAAAACAGCTAATTTTTCTGTAATTTTGCCTTGTTAAAATTCCTCCTCTGTCCTAAAGTGAAGTTTGTTTTACAATGTACCTTAAAAATGTTTCATTGGGTTTTAAGACTCAAAGCATCAAACTGTGGTGAATTTAAAGAATGTTTTGACTTGAATAAGTAATAAATGCTTGATTCTCAAGAAAGCTGGGCTAAAAAAACACAAAGATTCTGATAGTGTATCTGAATGACAAAGGCATCACATCCTTGCATCCTCACACCCAGATCAATCCAAGTTCAAAGTATTTCACACGTTATCTTGGGCAGGTGTTACTCACCCTTCCTGAATGCTGTCAGGTAGCGGTTGAGAAGTTGCCAAGTCCAGCTGATGAAACACTTTTTTCTTGGCTGCAGGTTTCTCAGGAGCCTTGAGCAAGAAGTGTTTTGCTTCACTGGGTTCTTTGTCATAGCCAGCACCACCTCAAATGGTGCTACATGGGGATGTTGGCTTGAAAACTGGAGATAGAACAGTGGGTTGTCTTGGCTTTAATAGGTCAAAGTTAGCTGATTTCATCAGTTGTAGCATAATGTGAGCAAGCTCTTAGGCACAAGGTCATTTGTAGAATCATAGAATGGCTTAGGTTGGAAGGGACCTTCAAGATCATCTAGTTTCAACCCTCCTGCCACGGGCAGGGACACTCCCACTAGACCAGGTTGCTCAGTGCCTCATCCAGCCTGGCCTTAAACACCTCCAGGGATTGAGGGGGCAGCCACAGCCTCTCTGGGCAACCTCTTCCAATGTCTTTCCTGTGAGGGTGGTGAGAACTTCTGACCAGCCCAAAAGTTCCCTCTTCCAATTTGCATCCATTCCTCCTAGTCCTGCCATCCTGGACCCTACTATGAAGTCCTACTCCAGCCTTTCTGTAGTCCCCTTCCTTCAGGTATTGAGAAGCTACTCTGAAGTCCCCCCTGAACTTTCTCTTCCCCATGCTGAACAATGCCAACTCCTTCAGCCTATCCTCATAAGGGAGGTGCTCCAGCCCTCTCATCCTTGTGGCCTTCTCTGGACCTGCTCCAACAGCTCAGTGTCTTTTTGTTGAGGGCTCCAGAACTGGACACAGGAACTCCAGTTGGGGTTTCACCAGATCCAAGTAGAGGGGCATTATTAGATGCAAGTGGTGCCAGGAGTTGAGGGGCAGCTAAAAATAATTAGCAGTATTCTTTCCTCCAGAAGTGTCCCTTTGAATCACTGAGGTGACGTTTATCGTGGTTTTAGGAACTGAGTTAACCAGGTTAAATTTTCTTTGATAGCATTCAGATACAAATCTGAATTAGATGTAGATTTAGAGACTGTTCATTGTGATAACATCGCTCTCCTTTTCTAATTGAAATAGACCAATTAAGAGCCAGAGGAGCTTTTGCCTCTGTTTTCTACTGTGGTTGTTTATTTGTAATTTGTTCTTGAGCAGCTGCTATGGTGATGCCTCTTCTACTTGTAGATCAGTGATGCCATCTTGAAATGGATGAACCAGTGTATTTAAAGAAAACATTAATTCAGTTGCACTTAATGGGAGATTAAAAAGTTTTGCTTTTTGATTTGTCTGAAGTGGATCATCACTTCAGCTGTGATGTGAAGCCTGTGCCCTTGTGGCCAAGAAGGGACAAGGCCAGTAGGTGGGAAGAGGTTTTCTTCTTCCTCTACTCTTCCCTGGTGAGACCACATCAAGCATATTGTGTCCAGTTGTGGGGCCCTCAGTTGAAGGACTGGGAACTGCTGGAGAGACATAGATGGCACAGATTATGAAGTGATTGGAGTATCTCCCTTCTGAGGAAAGGCTGAGGGAGCTGGATCTCTTTAGCTTGGAGAAAAGGACACTCGGGTGTGTGGGTTCTCCTTCTCTGGAGACATTCAAACCCCACCAGGACACCTTCCTGTCTGACCTGATGTGGGTGTTCCAGATCCAGCAGGGGGATGGGACTAGGTGATCTCTCCAGGTCCCTTCCCATCATTGATATTCTGTGATTCCATGAAAATCAAACATGTTACATGAAAAATTAATCTCATTCTAGGGCCAATGTGCTAAAGCCCTCTGATGCAGCTTATCTGTATGTTAAATAATACAGAATGCTCTAGAAAAGGTCTAATTTGTGAACTTTAATGCATGAAATAATAAAGGCTGTAATTTCCTCCACATTATTTCTATAGGGAAATACAGTATTTCTCTCCTCCACAGATGCTGTTTTGGGACTGAAGCATCGTGGCAGTGCTCTTTTACCATCCAGTCACTCACTGAAGAAATTCTTGCCTCTAAGTAGAAAGAAGAAATGGAGTTTTTCCTTTTACTAGCACAACCAAGGAGCTTTGAGACAAACGTAGTAATTTTTTTTACTTAGGGAGAGCAAGTGTGTCAAGCAATTTGAGAACAGATGAAATTGGGATTGTTTTCTTACATGCTATTCAAAATGTTGCCCCCTTCTGGTGACTGACAACTGTGAGAATTCAGAATGGAGAGGAGGAGAATGAAGTACATAAAATTAATGGGGGGGAAAAAAAAAAGAAAGCATGCAATTTTTTGCATTAGAGCACGCAGTTGTGATGTCTTAAAGCTAATATTTCAGAAAAAATAGCTGAATATAAGGGAAGGTGCTAGGCACATGAAGGTCTCATCTGATAAGAGTTGTGGAAACTACGAGGCTTAGTAGTACAAATATTTAACTGACTTGGAGGTGATTAAGTTCCTTGTTATTCAAATTAAATAAATATGGCATTGCTTGCAAAGAAAATCACAATGGCTTATTTTTAGGTCATTGTTGTGAAAGTCTGTGTGATTTCAGTGACCTTTTAAAGGAACTGACAAATGTAAGTATCAGTGCTGATATGAAGCTACATTGTAGTTATTTCCTCTATGATACTCTCTCTCCTGGTGAAAGGGGAGGGAATTCTGTGCCTCAGTCTTCACTTCTAAGTGCTCAAACCACACCAACTATGTCACTGAAGGCAAAGATGGGGTCTGGAAGAATGAATGATAATCCACTGTAGGAGAAACTTCAGTCTCATACCATCTAAGGAGCCTGAAGGTACAAAAATCCGACTTGATGAGGCTGGGGGAGGGATTGGAGCAACCCTGGGGCTGGTGGGGCCAGGGTAAGGGTGTGGAACCAGAACTTCAAGGTCCCAACCAAACCATTCAGTGCTTCTGTTGGCAGGTTGGCATGATTTCTTCCATTTAATGTGTAATTTATTTCTTCCTCAGTTTAGGAAATATAGAATCTGGAGTTGAAAGAATTAAGTTCTGGGTAGTTTCAGTAACATAAAGCATATGTGGGTTACTATGGAAAACTAGCTGGAAACAGAATGGTTTGGGTTGGAAAAGACTTCAAAGACCATCTAGTTGCAACCCGCTGCCATGGGCAGGGATGCCTCCCAGTAGAACAGGTTGCTCAGTACCTTTTCCATCCTGGCCTTAAACATCTCCAGGGATTGAGGGGGCATTCACAGCCTCTCTGGGCAGCCTCTTCCAGTGTCTCACCATCCTCACTCTAAGGAACTCCCATTCTTCTCTCCAGTCCAAAAGTTCCCTCTTCCAATTTGCATCCATTCCTCCTGGTTCTGACATCCTGGACCCTACTATAAAGTACTAGCCCAGTCTTTCTGTTGCTCTCTTCCTTCAGGTATTGAGAAGCTACTCTGAGGTCCCTGCTGAACCTTCTCTTCTCCAGGCTGAACAGCCCCAACTACTTCAGCCTGTCCTCAGAAGGGAGGTGCTCCCACCCTCTCATCTTCATGACCCTCCTCTGGGCCCTCTCCATCAGTTCAGCGTCCTTTATGTTGAGGACTCCAGAGCTTGACACAATAATTCATTGTTGATTTTGAAAGATAATGGTTAGAAATATGTCATTATATGGTGATAAAAATGTCTAATGTCTTAGCTGCAAAGGCTCCTAAATTGACTTTTAGACTGGAAGCGAAGAAGAGAGTGTAGCTCCATCTAACTCCTGCTGTGAAATTTCAATCTAAAGCTAAATAAATAATGATGGGGTGAATAAGTTCTGTAAAAACTAGAAAATGGAGTGTGAGGTGCCTCAGCTCATCTGTATCTTAAGGTATTTTGAATTCAGTAGTTTGTATTCCCTCCTCCCACTCATTTGTTATAAATACATGTGAAGTGGGGAACAAAAAAAATCAAGTATGAGAAATGGATGCTTTTTTACATGAAGCGGCTCTTACCAGTAGATGGAGGTAATGAGATATCTAAGAGAGACCAGATACTCTGTTGCTTTGAAGATGGTATGAAAGTGAAGTGAGAAGCAGCAGAAATTAGAA
Organism: Turnix velox; assembly: GCA_013400935.1. Taxonomy (NCBI): domain Eukaryota; kingdom Metazoa; phylum Chordata; class Aves; order Charadriiformes; family Turnicidae; genus Turnix; species Turnix velox. The sequence continues at coordinate 23,350 of VZTY01035500.1, read as the reverse complement.
TTGCAGTTTGATTGTTGCATTTCATGGGGTGTCCTGGAGAAATCAAGGAGTTCTGGTTTTGATAGGACTCCAAATGAAAACCCTGCTGTGCAGATGCCATGGTTTTCCCCAAGTTTTCTCCTTTTTCTTCATGGCTTATACAGGTAATAAGGAGTAGGAGTGTTTGGGGGCTTTTCTAACAAACGGCATGAGTCTGGATTCTCTTAGGGCAGTTTTCAGTGTGCCTTTTGACTTCATCCTCTGTCTTAAAATTAGATTAAGGAAAAAAACTGGTTTAGCTGAATCCAGGCTCTGAGAATCTGTCTGAGTGGTGTGAAGTTCAATCTCATGGGAGAAGGACCTGTTTACAGTATAAAATCTTTCTGAGAACTTAAGGACCTTCAAATTATAACCCCATTTCTCTGCTACTTCAGACATTGATCTAGCAGATGACAGCAACTGCTGCAGCATCATGATGCCAATTTAATAAAGAGCATTAGGACAGCCCTTAAGACAGTATGGAGGATGACCTTGTAAATTGTCATGTTGCAGTTCCCAGAGATTCTTGTGAATTTATAGCAATACTCACAATCAGTTCTGTAAGTGAACAATTTTAGTTCCATGAAAGCTTTCAGGGGGCATTAATACAGCCTGGTGCATAATAGCTCTTTCATGTGCTACACTGATGGCTTTTGCTTTGAATCCCTGAGATTATTCCGTGCTCATTGAGATTATTCCATGCCTGTCAATCTCCCAGCCACTCATTTCAATGAGAAAATTACTAAGGGGTGCCAGAAGTAATGGAATTAAGCAAATATCTGTTGCAGAATTTCAGCCTTCTTCTTTGGAGCCTGACCTTGAATGCCTCCAGGGATGGGGCTTCCACCACCTCTCTAGGCAACCTGGGCCATGGGGAAGGACTTCTTCCTCCTGTCTCATCTAACCTGTCCTGATCTAGTTTTGCCCCTTGTTCTATCACTACATGCCTTTGCCTCATTCCAAAGCTGGTTTGGCTTTTGTTTGACTTTTTTGTTTGGGTTTGTTGTTCGGGTGTGGGGGTTTTTTTGTGATGCAAGCTATGTTGTTTGCCTCACATCAGGTTACCAACATCTTATATGAATCCCACAGGTGGAGCCTGGGAATTGAGATCAACCCAGCACATGTGTACATGGATATCATGGCTATCTTTTATGGAGCAGCACCATTCTGAGGACAGGCTGAAGGAGTCGGGGTTGTTCAGCCTGAAGAAGAGAAGGCTTGGGGGGGACCTCAGAGTAACTTCTCAATACCTGAAGGAAGGGGGCAACAGCAAGGCTAGAGTAGGACTTCTTAGTAGGGTCCAGGATGGCAGGACTAGGAGGAATGGATGCAAATTGGAAGAGGGAACTTCTGGGCTGGAGAGACGTTCTCACCACCCTCACAGGAAAGACATTGGAAGAGGTTGCCCAGAGAGGTTGTGGATGCCCCTTGAATCCCTGGAGGTGTTTAAGGCCAGGCTGGATGAGGCACTGAGCAACCTGGTGTAGTGGGATGTGTCCCTGCCCATGGCAGGGGTTTGGAACTAGATGATCTTGAAGGTTCCATCTTTCTATGTTCGGTGTAGTCAGAATAATCACCATTTCTCTTCAGCTTATTTCAGGTTTTCAAACATCCTATGAAAGATATTTTATCTAGAAGAATTGTTCCTGGAACAGTTCTTTAAATGTGGGAATTTGCTGTAGTAGATTAGAAATTGGAGGTGAGTTGGCCATTCATCTGAAGCTGATTTAAGCTTGGAAAGAAGTTCTTTTCCTCAATAGTGCCCAGCAGCTCATTGAAATGAGCTCACTTGAATTTTAAATCCATACCCTTTCATTCAGACAAGGGCAGTAGTTAGTTGTAAAGATTCAGCCCTGTACAGATGGCAAGAACTGAGCTCAATAGTTCCCTTCTCTTGCCTACAGAGCTGGGAGACCACCAGGCAGAGCATAACAAGAGAACAGTTGGGGCAATGTACCTTCTGAATCCACTCATTTCCCAACCTTGTGTATGCAGGAATTGTGGACTGAGTGTGCATGGTCCTTTCTCCTTTGTTTTAGGATGACAAAGCTGGTAGGAGACAACTGGGGCCTGTTGGAAGAGAGGATGTGAAGGGAAAGGGCTTTGGCACTGTGCTTTGAGAGGAAAGCTGCTGTTGTGGGGAGGGGCTCGGAGGTTTCAATGGTGGGAATTTGAGGATTAGCAAGAAAGCAGGGTTTGGGGAGGGCAAAAATGGGGGGAAGTTGGCTCACAAGCATTTATCTCAAATGCAAGACTCATTTTGGGGGCAGAGGAGGGACACAGGAATATTTTGCTTTTGTGTCAGTTACTTAAAGAATCATAGAATGATTTGGGTTGGAAGGGACCTTAAAGATGATTTAGTTTCAACCCCCCTGCCATGGGCAGGGACACCTCCCACTACACCGGGTTGCTCAGTGCCTTATCCAGCCTGGCCTTAAACTCCTCCAGGGATTGAGGGGGCATCCACAACCTCTCTGGGCAACCTTTTCCAGTGTCAACCTAAAAATGTGATTTTGCTTATGTTTACAGGTTAACTTTGTTTGACATATGATTGTAGTTAAGATTGATTTTTGCCTAAATTACACAGTAAACCTAGGAAGTATGATAGTTTGTTCTCTGGTGCTGATGTTGTCCTGTGCTCTCACAAACAGGAATAACCTGGGGGGTTACTGGGTATATCCTATTTCTCTTTGTCCCCTCTCAGCTTCTAGATAGGTTTTCATAGCAACTTATGGACATTAAACCCTACTGCTTTTAACTGTTCCCCTGTGAGATGTCTAGCTTGGTGGTTAAAATTAACAATGTAGAATGTTTACAGGTCCCTAGGGGACACACTTCGACTCCTTGGTGGTGTGATAATTGTGTTTTGGTTGTAAATATTTCCAAGTTGATATGAGGCTCTGTAGAAGTACCATAAAAAGATGTTTCTCCTGATCCACCTGCATGACCAACACAGGCTCCTCTTTTCACCTCCATCCATCCTCGAGTGCAAAAAAAACATAGGTATTTGCTGTAAAGAGCGAAATGAACAAATGAAAATGTGTGCACTGAATGGATCTGAACTCTTTGTGATGTGGAATTGTGCTTTGAAGTTTATGTTGGGAGCTGAACTATGTGGGGTTTTTTTTAATTTATTATTTTCTACTTTAACCTCACTGTAGTGTTGACTAAACAAGGGCGTAAAGATTTGCAGAACAATTAAGAAGAGTTCCTTGTAGATGAGCAGAGGTTTTGTGGTGCACAAATGAAAGATTTTGGAGGAAAAGAAAAAAAAACAGGACCCAAAGTAAACAGATTACAAATTGTCTGAAAGTCTGTTTCCCTCCAAGTCCTAGGTTTCATATCTTAAATCTGCCCACTTAGAGGTGGCATTTTGATAGGGGAAAAAGAGGAGATGCAAGGCCCACTGTCTGAGTTTTGATGCTGCAGTCCGTAAGTGGTCACATAACAGGTTTTATGTTGGTTATTAATGAGCCCTCAACACAGGAANCTGTGATTCTGTGATTCTGTGATTCTGTGATTCTGTGATTCTGTGATTCTGTGATTCTGTGATTCTGTGATTCTGTGATTCTGTGATTCTGTGATTCTGTGATTCTGTGATTCTGTGATTCTGTGATTCTGTGATTCTGTGATTCTGTGATTCTGTGATTCTGTGATTCTGTGATTCTGTGATTCTGTGATTCTGTGATTCTGTGATTCTGTGATTCTGTGATTCTGTGATTCTGTGATTCTGTGATTCTGTGATTCTGTGATTCTGTGATTCTGTGATTCTGTGATTCTGTGATTCTGTGATTCTGTGATTCTGTGATTCTGTGATTCTGTGATTCTGTGATTCTGTGATTCTGTGATTCTGTGATTCTGTGATTCTGTGATTCTGTGATTCTGTGATTCTGTGATTCTGTGATTCTGTGATTCTGTGATTCTGTGATTCTGTGATTCTGTGATTCTGTGATTCTGTGATTCTGTGATTCTGTGATTCTGTGATTCTGTGATTCTGTGATTCTGTGATTCTGTGATTCTGTGATTCTGTGATTCTGTGATTCTGTGATTCTGTGATTCTGTGATTCTGTGATTCTGTGATTCTGTGATTCTGTGATTCTGTGATTCTGTGATTCTGTGATTCTGTGATTCTGTGATTCTGTGATTCTGTGATTCTGTGATTCTGTGATTCTGTGATTCTGTGATTCTGTGATTCTGTGATTCTGTGATTCTGTGATTCTGTGATTCTGTGATTCTGTGATTCTGTGATTCTGTGATTCTGTGATTCTGTGATTCTGTGATTCTGTGATTCTGTGATTCTGTGATTCTGTGATTCTGTGATTCTGTGATTCTGTGATTCTGTGATTCTGTGATTCTGTGATTCTGTGATTCTGTGATTCTGTGATTCTGTGATTCTGTGATTCTGTGATTGATTCTCTTATAATCATAGGATGGTTTGGATTGGAAGGGACCTTCAAGGTCATCTAGTTCCAACCCCCTGCCATGGGCAGGGACACCTCCCACTACCCAGGCTGCTCAATGCCTCATCCAGCCTGGCCTTAAACACCTCCAGAGATGAGGGGGCATCCACAACCTCTCTGGGCAACCTCTTTCTGTGTCTCACAACCCTCACAGCAAAGAACTTCTTTTCTTCAATCCAGCCTGAAAAGCCTCTTCTGCTAACATGCAGAAGCAAGCTTAAAAGTGAGAAGCATCACATGTATATTTTGATGTCTCAGTGTCTCCCTATGTCATGCCACTCAAATAATTGAGAAGATTACCTCCTGCTTTGGGTAGGTGTGATATAAAGCCAAGCATTTTATCTTGTCAGTTTATCAAAAGAGAAGGGGAGAGAAGATGTGTGTTCTCCAGCTTGTTGTCATTTACCTTGAGGTTGTATCAAGAACATCAGTGTGCTCTCACGTGCAATAGGTGAACTCCTATCTTATCAGCATCTTCTTGTTCTGGGGAATGAATGCTCTGTTTCTGCTTCCTTTCTGGCTCTGTTTCCATGTGGTTGGTTTAAAACTGGGGCACAGATGCACCTTCAGCATATAATGCATGTGCATAATCAAAAGCACTGGTTTGCAGTAAATAATTCATGTCAGCTGGGGCACTTGGTTCTGATAATGAGATCTCAGGGGCTTGGCATGAAATATTCTTTGCTGTTACTCATTCACGCTGACAGGCAGTTAGCAGCTCAGGGTTAGTGTGGCAAGGGGGAGTTTTCTAGGTGCTTCCATGCTTCTTTGACGTCTCTTTCACCCTCTGCCTTGGCTTTGAGCAGGTCTGGCTGCTTAAACCTGAAAAGACCAAGTCTCTAGGAGGTGACACGCATCTAGGATCTAAATCTAAATTATGCTTTTCTTGACTAAATCCATTGGAAATTGTCTTTGAGGGGGTGGAAAGTTGATAGACAAGCCATCACCTCTCCATGTATCTATATTTTGAGAGGGTTATGAAGATGATGATGGGAAGAACTTAGATCTGTTCACGTAACTGTGAAACTTCTTAGTAAAGTGGAGCCTTGGTTAGCTTTGTTCCTCCCTTTAGGCAGGACAAATTACTTAATTTGTGTTATTTTGTTGCATTATTTTCCCAAACTAGGGTTTTGAGGTGAGAAATTGTGAAATAAGCTTTAATTTTCACCTATGGGCATGTTTTCCTTGCCAACCTGTGTGCAAACACAGAGTTCATTCACTATGTTTGTTGATAATCTTGAACTTTCAAGCCAAAACCTTCCCAGAGGAAGCTGATACAGGGAAGAGGAATATTTGGGAGCAGGTGATGACAAATGTTCTCCCCTGAACCAAAAATGTCTGGATTTAGCATTTGAGGTGATTCCTTTTATATCTTTTTCCAGTCAGGAACATCATATTCCACATGTGTCCCAGTGAACACAATCACTGTGGGTACCCCATCCTATTGGTTTTGGTCATGAAAAATTATTTACTTTAATCAAAAACTGTTATTAGTTAAAAATATTCCTTAATGGATGTGTTTTACTGACACCCTTTCTTAGTGCATAGTACTGCAGTCATTCTGACAGTTTCTGTAATTAATAACAAATTAGCATATGGTCATGGTTTCTGCTGAACCTCAGCCCATCTGCTGCTCATGATGCTTGGCTTGTCAGTCTTCTGGGCATGGATCTCCTGGAGGATATTAAAGATCAAGTCCCTGTTTTTGTTCATTTTAAACAATCTTTAAGAGTAAAATCTACTTTGGATACAAAGAATTAGGATTACTTGTTATCACATTTGTGCTCACTGGAGTGTGCCCTTTAAATAATAGGTCACAAGTGACCTGGTGGGAACTCCAGTGACTATGTGCTGCTCCTCTGCTATTAGTCACATTCAACTTCAATTAATTAATGCCATTATATCCATATTTTTGGAACAATAAGCTTGAGTGCATGTAGAACTGCAGTTAAGCATTCTTGCAGATTACCAGGTCTTAGTGATGCTTTTTCTGATTGCTCTTTTCTTCCCTGTTCTTGCTCTTCCTTCTGAAGTCTTGATTTATGGCAATATACTTGCAGAGTAGTAGTGTTTTAAACTAATAACACAAAGACACAGAAGAGAAGGTGAACCCGGGGAAGGTAATTTGCTCCTTATTTTAAATCAAGATATGGACTTCCTGGTCTTTTTGCCAAGACCTTGAGTCATCTGAGGTCAGTGTGGGGAAACCAGCTTTGGTGTTTGACCTCCGAAGAAGGGATAAGGCTCTTAAACCCATTCTTCTTGACATCTTAGGAGACTTGTTACAAATGTAAGGTGTCTAACAGGACTTTGCTCAGCATCCTTCAAAGAGGAAAAATGAAAGATATCCTTGTGATGCTGAAGCCACCTGGGCTTTAAAAAGATGTTTTTTCTTCATTGTGGAAATCTGTGTCACTTGCGTGTGAGAAGCTTCTTGGCTTTGTGCTTACAAGCAAAAATGTGCTGGAAAATGGGTTCCTTTAAGAGTAAAGACAAAAGCTGGATGTGAAGGGGTAGCTTAATATATGTAAATTACCTGATATTATTCTTGTAATTCTCTTATCCTGGTGAGCTTCCATGTTCTCAGCAGCAGTTCTCAGTCTTCTGTGGGATGATTATTCCTGGGAAGTGCTGCTTCTGCAGCAAAGTGACCCTGGTGGGAATGAGACAAGCACTGCTGATACAGTGAGGGTTTTCCCTAGGATTCCTCCAAGAGAATTATTTTTATTTTTGTTATTCCTTACAAGCTTTTTCAGTATAATCCTGTGCTCTGGTACTTTCTGTCTGAAAATAATAATTTAAAATATTTTCCTCATTCACTGGAGAATTTTTGTGGCTGTGTATAGCAAGTGAAAAGAATTTAAAATCCCTTAATTTTAGCTGTTTTCTGTGGAGAATGAATTAATAGTAGGAATGTGCTCTTATGCAGCTTAACATGCAGTGGTCAGATGGGTCCCTGCAGAAGTGGGTCAAAGCTATTTTTTCTCTTTGCCTCCAGGCATTAAGGGAAAAATCAGACACCTGGCTTTCTAATATGCCAGGCTTTTCATGTCTATTTTAACATGCCTTCACCACTAATTTAAAAAAAAAAGCCCTTTTTAGCTCATGCTCTTGCTCTTAGAAGAGCTGTAACTTTAAAAATTGATGGGCATGTTTGAAGGAACTGCTTCCTGGCTTGGCTGATGATAAAAATAGATGTTATTCCTAAGAGGCAAGTGATAATTAAAACATTGGTGGTTTAGTTAAGGCTTAAGTAAAATCCTAACGTTTTAGGTACTTGGAAATGATCTTAAACTGAACATAGAACTTTGCTTATAGAGCAGAAGCCCTATGGAGTATAGAATCATAGAATAGTTCAGGTTGGAAGGGACCTTAAAGTTCATCTAGTCCATAAAGATCATATGCACCTGACTTTGGAGCTGAACTAGAGAAATTAAAGCAAAATCACATCAAGACCCTGTGATAGGTAGCTTGAATTTTATTAACTTAAAATATGGCTCAGGATACTTCTGGACATCCAGATGGATTGAAACCAGACTTAAGACCCATGTAGCCAACTGTTTGTTGTTGGGAAAGTGGAGGGGAGATAGTGCTTCAGCTTAGGGGCTCAGTAAATGGAAGAGAAAATCCACAGCATGAGTTCAGTGCAGTCCCTGATGTTGTGTACCACTGCTCTGCTCTAGTTTGGAGGGTCCTGCCTTCCTCAAGAAGCTGTTGGTACTTGAGTGTCTGGAAAAGCCTTTTTTGCTAGGTTAGGAAGGACTTCCTAAGCTGTAGTGGTGGTCTGAATTCCTTATGAAGTTCTCAAGACTCTAGTTAGTGTGTGTAGGGTGATCCCTTTGACTTCAGTCACAAGCCAGCACTTGGAGCTGGTGCTCTCAAGGAATGAGTTTCTCTCTGTAAGCTGAAGCTCTTATTCTTGGTTAGAAAAAGAATCTTCCAAGATACTGTTCTTGGATTTGCAAAACAATGGCTTTGTTTTGGGATTTCTGAGTAAACTGGGGAGGAGCACAGTTACTTTAAGGTAGAGGTTTGCAGAATGATAGACAGGTATGGATTGGAAGGGGCCTTCAAGATCTAGTTCCAACACCCTTCCATTGGCAGGTACACCTCCCACTAGATTAACCTCCAGGACTTTCATAGTACATATCTAGAGTTAGAAGTAGTGTAGGGCCCACCTCTTTCTTGAAGATATAAAAGAGAAACACCACATTTGTTCCATGGGCAGCCTCTCTGGGCAATATAGCATCTTGAGCACGTTTCTGAGCACCTGCATGAGTCTGACTTCTTAAAAGCTTAAAGAAGGTTGGAAAGATTGGAAATTGGAAGAGTGGAGATTTAGGCTGGAGAGAAAAAAGAGGCTTCCTTCTGTGGAGGTGATGAGACACCAAAAGTGGTTTCCCAGAGAGATTGTGGATGCCCCCTCATCTCTGGAGGTGTTTAAGGCCAGGCTGGATGAGGCATTGAGCAACCTGGTATAGCGGGAGGTGTCCCTGCCCATGGCAGGGGCGTTGGAACTCGGTCATCTTGAAGATCCCTTCCAACCCAAACCATGCTATGATTTTATGGTTAAGGTGCGGATATGGCTCAAGTAATTGTTGGTTTGATAAGAGGCTGATCCAGTCTTTGCTTTTACTACTGGTGCAGTTGACTGGAAGTCACAGGATAGAGTCAGTGTGCAAAAACTGTCGTGTGGTGTTTTCTGCATGACCATAAGGCTTTGTCTGGATGTTAGTGGGTTTTTGTTTTGTTTTGTTTTGTTTTCTTACTCCTAAAATCATTTCAGGAAGGAATTGGTCTGACTGGTGTTGCCTTTGTTCTGTGGCAGGTCCTAATTCATCTGTGATAGCACTGCAGGAAATGTTTTAGTAGTATTAGGATGGGGGGAATGTTGAAGTTAAATCCCATCTGCTGCCTCGCAGATTGTAGTGGTGAGAAAGGTCGTTTTAGGTAAACCAACATCCATTTGGGATAAATGATAGAGATGACATGTTTTTTCCTTGTTCGATGGTACTGTATCCTGGAAAGATGACATCGGATTGTAGCTGGGAAGTGAAAGCATGGTTATGACTGAAGCCCAAAGGCTGTTACAGCTGGGGAGGCATTTTAGTCTGCCAGCTGAGTGGAATATTAGGAAATCAGGTTTCCTTTGTGTGTTGACCTCAATTTGTTGCTTTAGAGGAAGTGTATCTGCTCTTAGCAGGCTCTGATGTGGGGCATAGGGAGGGAGGACCTGAACTCCACACAGAACTGAATGTTGCTCTACACTTAGGTGAGGTGTAGAAGGCTAAATATCAGCTTGGTGAAGGGCTGGTTTATAATTGATTCCTTTCTTTTATTAGGTCTTAAGTTTATGATGCTTGTATGAGAACAAATTTTTTTGAGAAAATTGAGACCTATGTGTTGAGAAAGCTTTACCTTTCTGATGCTTTTGTTGTTATCCCGGAAAAGCTGATGGAGACCTGGCAAAAACATCAGGGCTGTAGTGAATCAGACTAATTGACTTGGTTGGGTTGGAAGGGACTTTCCAAGGCCATGTAGTACAAACCCTGTAGTGAGCAGGGACATCCTGCACTAGATTGGGTTGCTCAGAGCCCTAGCAAACCTTATCTTGTAGGTCTTGTAACACAGGTGAATGGATGCAAATTGGAAGAGGGGAGATTTAGGATGGAGAAAAGGAAGAGACTCTTTCTTGGGAGGGTGGTGAGACACTGGAAGAGGTTGCCCAGAGAGGTTGTGGATGCCCCCTCAATCCCTGGTGGCCAGGCTGGATGAGGCATTGAGCAACCTGGTGTAGGGGGAGGTGTCCCTGCCCATGGCAGAGGGTTTGGAACTAGATGCTCTTGAAGGTTCTTACCAACCCAAACTATTCAATGATTCTCAAATGCAGCATTTTGTTTCTCATCTTGAAAACTTGGTTGGACCGTAATGCTTTTAACACTGATGCTGACTGTGTTTAGGATGTGGGGTTTGGGGATTGTACATAATTTTGAAGCAGCAGGAGTGACCTACTTCTTAGAAGCATTTGCCTTCTGGCTGTGTTGTGGCTTCTGCACGTTCCCAGATCCCTTACATGAAAAGGCAGTCTCATCTTTAATACTAGATAAAAGGAAAAAAGAAAGACGTAAGATTTTAAATAATATCCAACTAAAATGCAGCTTGTTTGTATAGTCATTATTGTGCATCCTAAAGAAGCAACTGTGATGTCAATAACAGCTGCATAGACTGAATTACTATTTGAGTATCAAAAATAAAATCATTGTGTAGCTACTTTTTTACTGCTATTTTGGCCCACTGCTACATCTATTGAAGGGCAGCAGGTTTCTTGCTTGCTTGACGACTCTATGAAAATTCAAAATCATAGAGTGGTTTGGGTTAGAAGGGACTTTAATGACCATCTAGTTCAAACCCCCCTGACATGGGCAGGGACATCTCCCACTACACCAGGTTGTTAGAGTTGGGTTGATGGTTGGACTCAATCTGAAAGGTCCTTCCCAACATGGTCATTCTATAATTCATGTTTTCCTGCAACCATCAGTGCCATCAGCTTGGTTTTCTGGGCCCACTGACCCAGTGTCAGTGATGGAAGAAAGGAATGGACTCCTGAGCTTTCATGATGCGGTGGAAGCTCTTTGTGTGAAGACTCATGTCCTTTTATTAGGTCCTCCACAGAGAAACTCACTGGATTATGATTTTCCTTTATATTTTTACAAATCATTTATTCTTGCACTTTTTTGATACCTGAAATGTTTTGCAAGATGAAATGAGTCTATTTACTACCTGCTCAGATGTTTTCTGAAAAATTAATCCTAATGATATCCCAGTTGCCCAGAGAAGTTGCTGATGCTGTGGTAGGACTTTTGAGAAGGGTTCAGGATGTTAGGACTAGGAGTAATGGATGCAAATTGGAAGAGGGGAGATTTAGGCTGGAGAGAAGGAAGAAGTTCTTTGCTGTGAGGGTGGTGAGACACTGGAAGAGGTTGCCCAGAGAGGTTGTGGATGCCCCCTTAATCCCTGGAAGTGTTTAAGGCCAGGCTGGATGAGGCATTGAGCAACCTGGTGTAGTGGGAGGTGTCCCTGCCCATGGCAGGAGATTTGGAACTAGATGATCTTGAAGGTCCCTTCCAACCCAAACCATTTCATGACTCCATGATTCTGTCTTGTCACACTGTGAGTGAAGGCTCAAGTGGGCACCTCCAGTCTCAGCAGTAGTAAGGAGAATGTTCACTTACATTCCTTTCAGGAGCAGAGTTTAAGGCCAGGTTTGTAGCGTGAGCCCTTGGCTCTCTCCCTTCTTGGATGTTCAGCATCACTTTTAAAGATGTTCTTTGTTAAACTGAAAAGCTGGAGTCACTTCTTGGGTGATCTTATCAGGCGCTTGTTTGCTTCCTTCCCTTTATGGACCTCCCTCCCCCAGTGCAGGCTGACCCAAGGTCTTCCCACAGGCAGCTCTCCTCCTTGTTTTTCTAGGCTGGAGCTTTTGTAATTAAATATCTGAAGCAGGACTTTGATTATCGCTCTGGTTTGCATTTGTTCCAGATAGCCTCCTCTTCCTCTATGGGGTAGTAATTTTGTACAGAAAACAGTAAGAAAACCCATTTCATAATGTTTTGGTTTAACAGGACTGTGTCATGTTGGCTAAAGCATGATTTTCCATAAAACTTGGAATTTATTTGGCTTGTCACTTAGTTTTAACACTTAGATAGCCTTTGCTATGCAGAACATTTAACTTGTACCTTATGAATTCTTCCTTCCAACTGTTGTAGGAATATCTGGGACTCCTATCAGTTGTTCAGCACCTGATCCTGGAGTCTGTGTTGCTCTTTGAGCACATGTTAATGTTTATTTTGGCTGACAGATCCTTGGATTTGCCTTCCAGCAACGGCATGGCTTTCTGCAAGCTTTTTATTCCTCCTCAGTGTTTATCAACACACATCAAATCCAATTGCTCTGCCTGTAGATAATGAGAGAATGTCACTTTGTCCCTTGTGGCTGGCAAAAAGAGCCTTTGTTTGGGATGCTGGAGGGTATTTTTAAAAATAATAACTTCTTTTTTTTTTTTTGGAACTCCACTGTTTTGTGGATTTCATATTTTTAAGACTGATGGAAAATGCTTTTCCTTTGTGGTTTTTGTTTTCTTCCTCTGCAAATGCATTAGAAAGCTTGGTCCAGTTGGGGTTGAAGGTCACGAAAAGAATTGTCATGCTGGGGGACCATTTCTCTTCTGTCTGGATGTCATGAACCAAGTAAGAAGTTGTTCCACTTCACTGAGAGGATTAAAACGATGTAGTGATGGGAACCAACAAATGTTCCCTGAAGAAATGCTCTGCAGAAACATAGCCTTCTGGCTGGCAGGACGGGGAGGGGAAAATAATTTAGGTAAAAACAGTTAAAATACCTGAGAAGGAGCTGAATACTCTTGAGTTTTGGTGTAGGAAAGGGAGTGTGGAATAGCTTTTTGCTTGAATGGCCAAGGAATTTAGGAAGTAATTGCAGATAGCTGATAGAATCACCTGAACTTCGTAGCTGTGGATGCTCAAGTGTGGAATCCTGGTACAAAGTCCACATAAAAATTTTCATCAGATGGGAAGGTTGTAGCATTTATTCATATTCCAGCAGGAGCATGAGCAGTGAACAGGGGCATCCTGTGCTAGATCACGTTGCTTAGAGCCTCAGCTAGCCTGGCCTTGGATGTCTCCAGGGACGGAGCCTCCACAACCTCTCTGGGCAGCCTCTTCCAGTGTCTCACCTCACAGCAAAGAACTTCTTTATTCTCTCCAGCCTAAATCTCCCCTCTTCCAATTTGCATCCATTCTTCCTAGTCCTCCTAGTCCTATCCTAGCCTTTCTGTAACTCCCTTCAGGTATTGAGAAGCTGCTGTGGGGTCCCCCCTGAGCATTCTCTTCTCCAGCTTGAACAACTCCAACTCCTTCAGCCTGTCCTCATAAGGGAGGTGCTCCAGCCCTCTCATCTTCATGCCCTTCTTTTGGACTGTCTTTTGAGCTTCACCTTGATGAAGTATTTGTACTGGTGGTGTTACTGTGTGGTGGCTTGAGAATCTGCTGGGGAAATAGGCTTTTAAAAAGTTAACTAAATGGGCACATCTGTCAGTCTTGCAGCTCAACTGGAAAAGCAAAGAAGCAATCATAGCATCAGGGCTATCAAGTGCTGTCAGTGATAGCAATCTTATTGCTGTTGTAGAGTTTCTGATGATACAGAAATTGGAAGGTATAAAATTGAGGGCTTTTTTTTTTCAGTCTTGGCAGGTGCATTACCAATTTGAAGCAAATGAAAGCTGCAGGTGAACCAGCTGGTTGCTGTGAGGCTGTTTTGTGTGTGTTGAGGATGGGAAATGGGGATTCCCTGCAGTGAATAGGATGGGAGATTGGCAGGGTGTGATGTGGCTGTGTTTGTAGTAGGGCATCTCCTTTTCAGTTCGTTTAGAAAGAGGAGAAACTGAGTATTCTTGTGATACTTGTACATATTTGTGGACCTCCTTGTGTAAAGCTTTGGATTAAGTAATGTCTTTCTGAGAGGAATCTAACTTGTGTTCCTGTGCTTTCCCAAACTTAAGTCTTATTCAGTTTTATTGAACTATGTAAGATCTACACTCTGAGTGGTGGTTCAGTTGATGTATTTTGTTCTCTTTGATTATTTTATAATCAGCATCCTTAAGCTCCTCACTGGGCTGTGGAAATGTGTCTTCCAGGTGAGTGAGGTCACCTGTCCTTAACAGGGGTGCTGCTTCTTATGATATAGACGAGTTCTTTAAATAATTAAAATAAATCATGTAATGCCCTGCTGCTGGATTTATGTAGTGTGAAAATGAGATGCTTTGACTTCAAAATCGATGAGAAGAGCTGAGGATGCTCAGCTTGGAAGAGGTTTGGGGATGATGTATCCATGTCTCCAAGCACCTGATGGGAGGGAGTGATGAAGAAGAGGGAGATAGAAAGCAGGAAAATGTGAAATGCCAGCTGAAGGCTGTGCTCTGTTTATTATTTAAGTTTAAACATTTCAATAGCCTTGATTTTTAGACTAATGGGAGTTTACTTTGAGGCTTGACACAATTACGTTGTCAATAGGAAGTGTGATACTCAAATAAGTGCTTTATAATGTGCTGAAGTCCTCAAAGCTGGTATTTCTGCAGTACACACAGTTAAATCTGAGGCTGACTCATAATTTTTCCCAGTTGGATAAGCGTGGTGGGAAATTCTGTGGGCTGGAGTGGATTGGAAAGACAAACTTCCTGGGTATCTCCTCTTGAGAAAATTTTTCCTTTTGCCTGAACATCTGTTTCTCTGGCTCGCAATTAACCTTTTAGCTTTAAATTTGCCTAACAGTTAAATTGTGAATACATGTGAAACTGCTGGAATGTTTTCCCTTTGCATTATGAATATAAATATCTAGAGCAGTAGGGGAACAAAATGATAATTTGCTGTAAAGAAGGAATAAATCAGTGATATTTTAAGCCAGGACTTGAATGTATTGGAGAAGGCCTGCGCTCTAGAAATAAACCTTTCTTAGATCATAGAATGGTTTGAGTTGGAAGGGACCTTCAAGATCATCTAGTTTCAACCCCCCTGCCACTAGACCAGGTTGCTCAAAGCCTCATCCAGCCTGGCCTTAAACACCTCCAGAGAGTCTTTAGATTTCTTTCAGTAACTCCAAAAATCAATTAAAGGTTTCATATCCATGAATGGATTTTCAATACATGAAATAAGCTTATGAACATCAGCTTTTACTCTATCTGTGGGTCATTACGTAGCTTAATCACTCTTGATCAGTAATGGAAAGGATGTGAAAATCTACATCAGTCACTAATTTTGCAGTATTTTCAGGGAGGCTCTCACATAACTTGGTGCAAAGAGGCTTGATAGTCTCTGAAGTCAGACTATTGGTGGCATCAGAATATCAACTTTTATCTCATGTTGTCTCTGCTGTGCATAAATGGGAAAATATAGAAAAAGTGAGATTTGAGAAGGACTGAGCTCCACTTGAGATCCAGCTGGCCCAGGGTATGCAGTCAGCAGTGCTTCTGTAGAAGTTGCAAAGCCTAGGGGCTTTGGCACTGAAGGGATGGTAAGGTGGATGTCTCCTCTGTTTTCCTAACTTATTTCAAAGTGATCGTAATCTCCAGTGAGAGTAGCTGGAGGCAAGGAAAGAAAGCTTTGCCTGCTGATTGCACAGCCTTTTCTGCTCCAGCCATCAAGTGCCTTCTCCTTGGCTGCTCCAGGACAAGCTGTAGCTGTCAACTGCGTGTGAAAGGTGACAGGTACATGAAGAGAGACAATTCTTTATAACCCCACGTATATTTAGGGTTTTCTGTACCCAAGATCAAGACTGAAAAGGTTTTGCAGAGTCACAGAATGGTTATGATTGGAAGGGTCCTTAAAGACCATCCACTTCCAACCCCCTGGCTGTGGGCAGGGACACCTCCCACTACACTAGGTTGCTCAGTGCCTTATCCAGCTTGGCCTTAAATACCTCCAGGGATGAGGGGTCATCTGCAACCTCTTCCAGTGTCTCCCAACCCTCACCATAAGGAATTTCTCTTATGTCTAGCCTGTATCTAATGCTTCCTAAGATAAGCTGGCTTTTGACCATTGCTGAAGGTCCACAGATGTTTCTCCCTATTTCTGAGAGACAGTCTTTGCCCACCTATGTATTATATTGGTCTCTCCCTGATAGGAGAGTCATTCCTTCTTTAAGCTGGTCTTCCTCTAGCTTTTTAAGATTCATTTAGGACAAATGCTGTCTGGGTGTTGCAGGTGGCAGCTGTTGTATGAAGCAACTAAATCTGAAGATTCTAGTTTGTGGACAAAACCACAGAGTGTGGATTTTGCACCTTCAGCTTTAGTTTTCTGGCCTGAGTAGAAGTATAGTATGTGTTGGGTTGGAAGGACCTTCTGAGGACATCTAGTCTGATCGCCTACAGTGAGCATTCTGCACTAAATCAACTTGATAAGGCTTTTCAGTAGTCCCTGTGGAAACTTTTGCTTTTCAGTGTATTCTAAAGGATTAAAATATCTCAAAATACAAATAGAAATTGCCTTTAAGCCTTTCTGAAAGCACTTGTTGGTTCAAGCTTCTGTGATTAGAAAATTGTGATGTATTTTAAATACAAGGTTTTATAAAAGGAGAAGTCATGTTCTGCCTTCTATAGATGCTGTATTTACGCTTAGCTTTCTCATCTTAAGACTGATGATATTTGTGATATTGAATTAAAAAAGTAATTTTCTGTGGAAATACCTTTGCTGTAGCTATGCTGGAGAGCCCCTAGCTGCTCTAGCGACTTTGACATCATAAAACCATTCATCACTGTCAGCTGAGTAAGAGAAACCTCTATAGTATTAGCCTATTTATCACAGAATAGGCTGACGCTGCCCTTTGGAAGAGTTTTATGCGTTGTCAATAAATGTCAATAAAAAGAATCGAAGATAAAACCAGTTGCAAACTGACTGTTTGAAAGAAAGTGATTTTCAGCTTCAACTTTTTTCCATGTTGGGTCTGGACCAGATGCAGTATCTAGGAAATGGGGGTGTTCCATCAGGTGTTAATCACAAAATCCTGTTAAAATGCCTTTTGACTCATTTTTGCGTGGGATATATGTTTTTTTAAAAGCCACTTTTATCACGTGCCTGACTTGGGGAAGATAAAGTTGTTAAACTTGGCTGAGAAGTTTTGCCTAAACACCATTTGATTGCTGGCCTGCTTGTGGCATGTGAAGCTTTTTGACAGGAGTCTCGATTGATTCTTCCATGTTCAATAATGTCTTCATTACAATGGTATTTCCTGAGCAGCTGGCCTTACTTAGCTTTGGAGCCCAAACAGCAAAAGCAAGGAAGTGAATTTTCCAACCCCTTTCTCCACCCCCTCTTCCTACGTGTCAGAATTAAGTTAATTTTTTTGATTCTTTTAATGAAATGGTATGAAAACCATTTGAATTAGGGGGAGGGTGAGAGCAGAAGTGGAGCTCAGGGAGGAAATGGCACGTGTGTATGGCAAAAAGGTCTGGCTTGAAGAATGAGCTTTCTTTCTATGAATTTCAATTAGACTGGATCCAAAAGAGCTGCATTTCTTGATGGTCGAAGTTAATAAGTGCTTCTGTTGCAGGCAGGTATATCAAGTGGGTAAAAGATGAGCCTTCTGCATTGAAAATACTTGTTATGTCTTTATTAATAGCAAAGACAACCTGCAGAATGCTTCTTACCAGCAATGAGGTGTGAAAAAGAGTGTGGTGCATATATAAGGGGAAAATTTGTGTGCCCTCTTCCTTCATTGAGAGAAATAAAGAGATATTTTAAGATAACATGTCTTTCATCAGTGGAAAACACTGTTCTTGGGGTTAAATCTTTATGCTCAAGCAATATCTATCTTATTAGAGCCTGAAAATATAAAAATTGAGTGGCAGTTAATAGCATTTTCCAGCTGATGGATACTTGATTTGGGTTTGTCTCCTGAAAATGGGAAAGAAAATAAATTCCATCTTATTTGGTGGCTGTCTCACATGGTTGTACCTGCAGTGTGATAAGGACTTAAATTTTTCTCTGTATTTATGTATATATAAACTCCTAAAAAAAACCAAAAAACAAACCAAACCTCAAAAGGTATGCAGAATCAGGCTTTAAGAATGCATTTTAGAGATCATAGAGTCATAGAATAGTTAGGCTTGGAAGGGACCTTCAAGATAATCTAGTTCCAACCCTCCTGCCATGCATAGGGGCACCTTCCACTACACCAGGTTGCTCAATGCCCCATCCAGCCAGGCCTTAAACACTTTTGAGGGCACCCGCAACCTCTTCAAGTGTCTCACCACCTTCACAGCAGAGAACTTCTCTTCTTTCCAGCCTAAATCTTCCTTCTTCCAATTTGTATCCATTCCTCCTGGTCCTGCCATCCTGGCCCTATAAAAAAGTCCTACCCCAGCCTGTCTGTAGCCCCCTTCAGGCATTGAGAAGCTATTCTGAGGTCCCCCCAAACCTTCTCTTCTCCAGGCTGAACAACCCCAACTCCTTCAGTCTGCCCTCAGAAGGGAGGTGCTCCAGGCCTCTCATCTTTGTGGCCTCCTCTGGACCTGCTCAAACAGTTCAATGCCCTCCTTATGTTGAGGGCTCCAGAACTGGACACAGTAACTCCAGTTGGGGTTTCACCAGAACTGAATAGAGGGGTAAAATCACCTCCATTGACCTGCTGATCACACTTCTGTTGATTCAGTCCAGATGGGAAAATCTGTTTTGTGGTGCATGGTACCTGCTCTGTTGTGTCAGAGGAGATTATGGTAGTGCGTGCAGATACTGTAACTGGATTTATTTCTCACCTTTGATCTCTCCAAGCTGCTGGAGAGACACACAGAGGAGAGCAGTGGTCTGTGAGAGAGGCTGGACTGAGAGAGGAAGCATCACTAAGCCTGTTGGCACAGACGAAAGCTCTGCCAGCACCCCCTTTTGTAGAGCAGGGCTGGGAAGAACGTGGCAGTGGTGTGCTCCTGCTCTTCTGGGATGCCTTCACATGGCTCTCTGTTAGCCCAAGCTAGCCACAGGGTTTTTTCCATGCTCCCACCTTCATACTTCCTGCATCCTACATCATCCTCCACAAGTCATCTCTGACTCTCAGGCCCATTATTAGCCAGCAGATAAGCAATTAAGGCATAGATTTTTCAGGAATTATTAGTTGTGATTCCCACCTTTTTCCTCCCTCCCTCCTCCTCCTCCACCTTTTTCCTCCCTCCCTCTCTCCTCCTCCACCTGAAAGACAAATGAGTGATCTGAGTTTTTACTACATATTCCATCACCCTCATTGCTTGTCCTGGTGCAGTTTTTTTAGGACAGGAGTAATTGCACTGACATCAGTGAAAGATGTTGTTGATTGCTGTCTTCTGGCTGGTAGCCCCTGTTTTCTGTTTTGTTCCATGAATCTCTGTTCTTCATCTCAGTGAAGAATTGCCTTTAGTGCAGTTGGGGCTTTTTTTTTTAATGGCCAAGTGCACAGTAACAGAAGAGGACAGATGAGTGGGTTTAATGCAAACCCCGTGGCTTGAGAGAAACCTCCAGTTTGGTCTCTGTGTTGCCAGTAGCCTTCAGCACAACGTTGTTCTGGTCCAGATGCCTTCTCTTGTCTGCTCCTTGAGCACTGATCTGTGGTGACAAACAGCGGATGGAGAGATGCATCTCCCCCAGAGATAAGGGAAATCACCTCAGAATAACTGTAGGAATTGTTCAGGTGACCTAATTTTGTCTTCCCAATTGATTTGTTGGAGGAGTAACTGCTTGGGATGACACTCTGTGTCTAGAGTGCGACCTGCAGTGTGCAGAAACATTCTATTTAGGTCTGTTTTTCTTGAAAAGTAATTAAAAATGAAGATGATGAGAGCAGGGAAGATTTGGGATGGCCAAAAGTCATCCAATAAAAAGCAAAATAGACATGGAAATAAGGAACATCTATTGTATAGCCTTAACGGTTAGAATATAACCTGTAAAGGTCATCTCAGGATTGAAATTAGAATGTTCAAATCATTCCTGTATGTATAAATGTTTAAAGCATATACATCTGGGAAAGGTATACATGAGACATATTTCTCCTTCTCAAGGTTTTTACATATAAGTGGTGGTTGTATTGAATCAGCTGGTGCAGGATGTGAAACTCATGTAAGGAATTATTTGAACTTAAAGTATATAGGTCAAGAGAGGTTTTCCTCCTCCTCTTCTCTGCCCTGGTGAGACCATATTTGGGATATTTGGTCCAGTTGAGGGGCCCTCAGTTGAAGGAAGACAGGGAACTGCTGGAGAGAGTGCAGTACAGAGACGCAGATGAAGAAGGGATTGAAGCATGTCCCTTCTGAGGAAAGGCTGAGGGAGCTGGGTTTGTTCTGCTTGGAGGAGACTGAGGGGTGGCCTCAATGTCTATAAATAGTGAAAGGATGAGTGTCAGGAGGATGGAGCCAGGCTCTTTCTCATTGTCACCCAATGATAGGACAAGGAGCAATGGGTGCAAGCTGGAACATGGTTCCACAGAAATATAAGAAATAACTTTGTCAGGGTGAGAGAACAGTGTCACAGGCTGCCCAGAAGAGGGTGTGGGGTCTCCTTCTCTGGAGACATTCAAACCCCACCTGGACACCTTCTGTGACCTGATCTTGATGTTCCTGCTCCAGCAGGGGGTTGGGACTAGATGATCTCTCCAGGTCCCTTCCACTCTCTGACATTCTATGATTCTGTAATTAAGAATAAGAACTGAAGAACCTCTTTGCAAAGAGTTTTTGAGGGAAAGAGAAAATACAAACCCTTATTACTGGCAGGACATTTATATATCATTAGGTGTGATATTTGCTGTAAACTTGGTTTATGGTTGATGGAGAGTTGTGACACTTCTTTTGTCTGGGCTTTGGATTCTTTGTTAGCAGTGCTGTGAGATGAGAAAGCTTTTTCATTTGAAAAATCCAAGTATTACCTTCAAATAGCTTCATGTTGCTGCTAGAGGTGCATGGGGCTTTGGGTTTATTGGTGATGAAGATCTTTGGGGTAGCATAGATAGGCTTGACCTTGGCAGTGGAATGAAAAGTGACAAATCAGTGCTTTTAGTGGATGTGAGTTTCTTGGAGGGACAATGAGACTTGTTAGGGTGTGGAGCCCCAGGACAAGGGGCAATGGTTTGAAACTAGGTTAAGTTTAGATGAGACATGAAGTTCTTCCCCATGAGGGTGGTGAGACACCATCTCAGGTTGCCCAGAATGGTGGTGGAGGCCCCTGGAGACACCACCCAAGGCTGGGTTGCTGAGGCTCTGAGCAATGTGATCAGGATGTCCCTGTCACTGCAGGAGGTGGCACTAGATGACTTTGGGAAGTTACTTCCAACTCTATGATTTGATGACTTTGCCAAGCATAGTGGCTTTGGAGGTTCCTCATGTGCTTGGCAGAAGGCAGAAAGGTAGTGAGGTGGGATAAATAAGGAGTACATAAATGCTCTTGTCGCCAGAGCCATATTTATTCTCTATGTTCCTCCTACTCCAGCTGCCTGTGGAGTGAAAGGTAGAGCAGGAGCTGCTGAGGGCCCTTCAGGACACACCATGGTGTGGGCTTGAAGCCAAGCAAGTTGTTTGGGTTGGCTGCTGTGACTTCTGGCCGCTTTCCTCCCAAGGCCTGAGGGACTTCTCCTGCTGTGGGACCGGATCTGTGCTAATTGTGGAATGAAGAGGATGAGATGATGGAGGGGAATGTGGGATCTCAGCTGGGTTGGGGTGGCTGCAGTGATAAGGATGGATTCTTTCTCCTCTGTGTCCTGGACACTTCTACAGGGGATAGAAAAGGTTTAAATGGGAAAGAGAAGAATTTCCTAATTTTTTTTACTGTCACGGTTACATGGAACAGGTTGCCCAGAGAGGTTGTGGATGCTCCCTCAATCCCTGGAGGTATTAAAGGCCAGGCTGGGTGAGTCATTGCGTAACCTGGTGTAGAGGGAGATGTCCCTGCCTATGGCAGGGGGTTGGAACTAGATGATCTTTAAGGTCCCTTCCAACCTAAACCATTCTATGATATAATGATTCTGCAAGATGATGGAGGGGTATGTGGGATCTGAACTAGGATGCCATAGCTTCAGTGCAGAGGAGGAGATGATGGAGGGGAATATGCGATCTCAGCTGGTGACACCTTGTTGTATGAGCTGAGGTATTGCTTACACCCCTGTGTTAATTTTGGGACTCTTCCAACACATTAAACATGAAATTATGTGAATCATACAATCATAGTGTTGGAAGGGACCTTCAAGGGACATCTAGTCCAGCCCCCTGCAGTGACTGGACATCCTGCACTAGATGAGGTTGCTCAGAGCCTGGTCCAACCTGGCCTTGGATGTCTCCAGGCTTGATGGGGCCTTCACCACTTCTCTGGGCAACCCGTTCCAGTGTCTCACCAGCTTCATGACGAAGAATTTCTTCCCACGTCTAACCTGCTGTGAGAGTACCTGACGTAAAATAAATGCCATTCTTGCAACATAGTGCACTTCCTCTATCAGTTGATGGAGAGAGGTGACAAGGCCTTATGAGGACAGGCTGATTGAGTTGGGGTTCTTCAGCGTGGAGACCTTAGGGGGACCTCAGAGTAGCTCCTCAATACGCCCTGAAGGGGGCTGCTGGGGTAGGACTTCTGAGTAGGGTCCAGCATGGGGAATAGGAGTAATGGATGCAAACTGGAAGAGGGGAGATTTAAGCTGGAGAGAAGAAAGAAGTTCTTTTCTCTGAGGGTGGTGAGACACTGGAAGAGGTTGTCCAGAGAGGTTGTGGATGCCCCCTCAATCCCTGGAGGTGTTTAAGACCAGGCTGGATGAGGCATTGAGTAATGTGGTCTAGTGGGAGGTGTCCCTGCCTATGTCAGGGTGTTTGGGCTAGATGATCTTTAGGGTCGCTTCCATCCCAAACCATTCTATGATTCCATGACATATCTCCGGGCTGTGTCCCTAGGAACAAGAGGAACACTGCAGGCAGTGTCACCTCCTCGGGGCACCATTTACCCGCGGGAGAGCCCCACCGGCATCTCCTGCACCACTTCCCACCGGGAATATTCCCCGTGTAGGTGAGACAGAAGGAGGAGCAGAAGTGGGGTGCGTGTGTGGGTACTGCGGGGAGGGTGGAAGGAAGGAGGGCTTTGGGGTCTGTCCGTGAAAAATGGCCGGTGGCGCTCGGGGGACCGAGCCCGCTCTCCACGAGCGGCGCCGCGGAAAACCCGGCACGGATCGCGTTGGGGGATGCGCTGGTGGTGCTCTACTGCTGGGTGGCTGAAGTAGGGTGTAGTGGTTGGTGTAGTGTTTCTCGTTTTCTTCTTCTTTTCACATTTTCCTTTTTCCCCCTTCACACTCTTATTTTTTCCTTTTCTTTCCTC
>VZTY01035498.1:52595-70335 GCA_013400935.1 Turnix velox | reverse complement strand
GATTCTATGATTCTATGACAGGTCCAACTCCAGCCTCAAAGTCCAGCCAACAAACAGCTGGGGAGAGTATAGAGACCATATCCTACCCCAGACAGACAAGCTGTGATACTGGGGTGTGCACACCAGCCCACCTTGCTGGTGGGATGTTTCCTTCATCCCCTGCCCAATGGTGATGCCTTTCCCACCTCCTAGTAAGCCTGAATCCCTACACCAACACCCCTCATCCATCCCAGAGAAAGCCAGGCACTAGATTCTAGACCCACAGCTCCATCTCCAGCTGGTTTCCAGAGCACAGTGGAGTGTGCTGGCCGCCGTGGAGGTCTGCCAGGTGATGCTTCACTGGGTTGTGATGGCCTCAGGCAATGCACCAAAGGAGAAGTGCCGGTAGTTGCTAATAGTACTTAGCACTTACAAGTTGCAGGGACACTTGTGTTCAAAGCCATGTTACAAACATGATCTCATTAACTACTGTCATGGGACCAAGTGCTGTCATTCAAAGCCAGCTGTGGGAAAACTGAGGCAGGGACAGGTCTGTGCAGCTGAGGTAACAGAAGGAGACATCACCCATCTGCTGTGACCACGCAGGTCACACTTCCCCTGCCTCCTGGTACAAAGTTACAGCCTCTGGCTCTTCTGATGCCAACCCTGGGCTGACTGGTCCTCCTTGACCCCAGTGATAAGATTACTCTGGAAGCCATTCCCATACCACTGTGAACAATGTATTGTTCAGTATTTCATCTGTAGATATTTTATTCCAATTTAGGAAATGCAATAAGCTTTCTCCATAAGGCATAAACCTTATTTTACTTTATATTTGTCTCCCTAGGGTTTATGCTTGTATAATGAGATGAGTAAGTAACCTTGCAAGCTATTTGTGTTACATGGCCACATGCAGCCACAGCAGAAGCTGGGATCAAGTCTTCCCTCCTGAGCACAAGGGAAGCTTGTCAGAGAGGACAAGGAGGAATGTAGTCCTAGAGCAAGGAAACCTGCAGTTCATCAGTGTGGGGGGAATCACACACAGCAGCTGCAGACACACATTGTCCAAGAGGAGCTTCACAAGGGCCAGGAGGGAAGCAGACCTTCTCCTCTCCTTCTCTCCCAGGTTACTCAATGTGTCTCATTCTGCTCCTTGGTTAATCTCACATCCTCCTTCAGCAGAGCAGCATCCACAGCAGAGTCATTACTCTGACAGGCAGTGATTGATTACTGGAAGAAGAGGTGGGAGTGTCTTCTCTTGCTGGTGCCACTGACTTCAATGAACACCTTTGTCTTCCCTGGCACCAGACTGGCACCCCATAGCTCTTTGTGCACCACAGAGCTGCCAGCAAGACCTGCTTGCTGGATGTGGGACTGCACAGCCCTGTCCAAACTGCATCCTCCAGGCAGGTCAGGTGTGGGTGGGCAGCTCCCACCTCCTGCTTCAAAGCAGAATGAGAAATGGGGAGAGCACCAAGCTGGAGGCTGAGGGAGGCAGATAAGGCTTCCTGGTGGCAGGCTGTGGGCACTGATGTGTGGGCAGAGTTGCCTACTTCTAGTGCAGAGAACTGGTGACTGGGATGCAGCACAGTCTGCTCCCACTCCCAGGACAAGGCTTGTCAGTGTCTGGCCCTGCAAAACCAACCTGCAAAACCAACCCTCTCTCCATCTCACCTCTCTCAGCCCTGAGGCTTTTCATTTGGGACTGTCTGAAACCTCATCATTGGTCATTGGGTGCCCTCCAAGGGTGTCCTTTCCATCAGGGTCCTGCATGGCTGCCATTCAGCCACCACTTCCACAGATACAGAGCTCTCACCCAACCCCTGACACCTCCCTACAACCTTTGCACAGCCAAAATGTGTCCTTCTCTTTCTTTTGTCCATTGGGTCTCATACCCAGCCCTACCACTGTTGTCTCCAGCACCCTGATACTCAGCATTAGATGATCCTTGTCTGAAACAAGGAGTTTCCCTGGCAATGCCTTGATCAGGAGTCAAGCCTCAACAAGCACTTTGTAAAACAAAAGAAAAAAAAACCCCAAAACATGGAAAAGTTCAAACATTGCCAGGAATCTTTGACTTCTCCCTGCTCTTTCTGACTCAAAATATCAAAGGCAAAATAAGATTTGCAGTGCAGTGCAGGAAGGCAGAGTGTAAACATCCTAATGAGTTTAGTGCCAGTGAGAATAGCCTGTGCTACTACATCTCTCTTCCCCAAATGAGAGAATCCTTCTGATACAATTTACTGACATCATTAGCAGGGCTTCCTGTGCTGCTGCAGTGTCTCCCCTTACCACTGCTTCACAGTTTAAGCTTGCAGGCTTAAAATGTTGTTGTTTTAATCTTTCCACGACAAGAACATTTGAGAGTTGGGAACTAGCTTTGTCTGGGGGGTTGCCTGGAAGTGCTCTTCTTCACCTAAAGGGATGTAGACTCTGAAGTATAACAATGACAAATTAACTTTTGTTTGGGGAAAATAATGAGCTTCTGGGGTTTTTTTAAAAGTGTTTATAGAATCATAGATTGCATTGAATTGGAAGGGACCTTCCAATTGGCATCTAGTCCAACCCCCCTGCAGTGACAGGGACATCAGGTTGGTTAAACACCTCCAGAGAGGGGGCATCCACAACCTCTTCCAGTGTTACACTACCCTCACGAACTTTTTTTTCTTATATTTAGCCTGAAATACATTAAGCAAACATGGCAGAATCTCATGTGGATGCGAGTGTCCCCACTTCCAAAGCTGTCATTTTCATTCCCCAGAAATCCTACATGGCTCAAAAATTCAGCTTAGAGAGATTTTTTTTGAGTTTTTTTGAGTTTTTATTTGGTTGGGTGTTTTTTATTTGGTTTTCCTTGTTATTATTTTCTCATTGCATAGTGCTTTCTTTGCTTCCTTAGGAGAGCTGAGCTGCACCAACCATTTTGGGCAATGCTGAAGTTATCCAGCAATCTTCAGCTGAGAGCAACAGGATTGATCTAAAACAAAATTTAAAATGCAGGCTTTTGAATTTTCTTACTGGAAATGCAAAATTTCTCCACCAAATTCAGTGGATGTTTGCATTTTTTTAATGCCACGGAGTTCTTTGCTGTGTGAGCTGCAAGAGCACCCAGGCTGGAGTAGCAGTGGCAGGGCTGGAGAATCAAGTGATGTCAGGATGCTCTGGAGTATGTAACTAAGTCTGTTTTCTCTGGCAGAGCAGGATCTTAATGTGCCTAACAGAATCTGTAATGAACATCCTGAGTAACACATGAGTAACCTGGTTTGCACTTCAATCTGCTGTCATCCTGCACAGTGCCACTGCTGCAGACACTGCTCCTGAAACTGCTGAAGAGTCACTAAAATATTTAACCTAAAAGAAACTTCAAGACATCTACAAGTCTAGCCTTCTGCTCAAAGCATGGACAGCTTCCAAATCAAGTCTCCTGGTTTGAGTGAGGCAGGACTAATTTCTCTTTCAGTAATTTTATTTCTCCAGCAAAGTCTCTTCTCTAACCCTTGGGAAAACTGTGCTGTTGGAAGCCTCTGAATTGTCTGAACCTGTGAAAATATTTACTTTATAGCCAGCTCTGGCATGCAGGTTTCAAGGTCTCAGTGTTTTTGAGCTCATGAGGTGTGGAAACAAGTAGGAGTGAGATCTGAGCCACCAGCAGGGTTATTTCATACCATGGATGTCATGTTCAATACAAATGAGAAAGTTTGATTAAGATTTCTCTCTCCTTTTTCTTGATGGTTGATTTAGATTTGATCTCAGGAAGAAATTCCTTGCTGTGAGAGGGGTGAGCCCCTGGCCCAGGGTGCCCAGAGAAGTTGTGGCTGCCCCTAGAGGGGTTCAAGGCCAGGCTGAAGGGAGCTTTAGTCTGGTGGGACATTTCCTTTGCCAGGGAAGGGGAATGGAATCAGGTGATTCCATCTTTGATGTCCCTTCCAACCCCAACCATTCTATGATTCTATGTTTCTATGATATTGAAGGATAAAGATCCTTCCATTTCTTTTGACCAATGGTCTAGTGTTTGACCTACCTCAAAGAGAAAAAGCTTTTCTTTGTGTCCATCTGGGATTTTCCTTGCAACTTGTGCCTGTTGGCTCTTGGACTTTGGGGTGCTCCTCCAAAAGGCTCTTCCTCCATCCTCTCCATAATCCCCTGGAGACTTCAGTGGTGCTGTGGGATTAAATTTGTGGCTGCTACTGCCTCCTAAATTGCAGCAAGATTTGTTGGGGTTGCTGCTTTAGAAGAATTATGAAAAAGAACTTTACAAGTAAATAATAGAATCATAGAATAGTTTGGGTTGGAAGGGACCTCAAAGATCATGGAGTTCCAACCCCCCTGCCATAGGCAGGGACACCTCCCACTAGACCAGGCTGCTCAGTGCCTTGTCCAGCCTGGTCTTGAACACCTCCAGAGAGGGGGCATCCACAACCTCTCTGGGCAACCTGTTCCAGTGCCTCACCACCCTCTCTGTAAAGAATTTCTTCCTTATGTCAAGTCTAAACCTACCCCCCTCCAATTTCCATCCGTTGTTTCTAGTTCTCCCATCCGATATTATGTTAAAAATTCCTTCCCCTGCCTTTCTGTAGGACCCCCTCAGGTACTGAGAAGTTACTCTGAGGTCCCCTCTGAGCCTTCTCTTCTCCAGGCTGAACAACCCCAACTCCTTCAGCCTGTCTTCATAGGGCAGTTGCTCCAACCCTTTGACCATCTTCCATCTTCTTTTACCATTCTGTAGGAATCACAAAATGTAGCACCAAGCAGATGGGAGGATTGTTCCCTCATGGAACCACACAGGTTTCCTGCTTACCTTACTGGAGAAAGATTGTCTATACAGATTCAGTTCCCCACTGCTGGGATGTTTTGCTCTGGCCCCACATCTGGCCCCACCCCTGGAGGATCCTGCTTTGCTGCAGATGGAGCCCTTTGGATGTCTAATCCTGCATAGGGCTGGCACTGCTTACACTTCTTATCCTCCTGCTGGCACAACATGTACACTCACTCTACACACACTCTCTTTGCATTTATATTTAACTTAGAAACTCAGATTGAGCTGTTTCTTTTCCAGACAAACTTGTCAGACCTTATTTGTATGCCTCCCTAGTCCTTCTTTAGAGCCTCTTACCTTTTGCTTTCCTGAATTGTAATTAAAAAGCTACATCTGTCCTACAGACCTGGGAGCAATTTCCAAGTCAAAAGCAAACCATAGACACATTTAGGGTTCCTGCTGTTGTGGGACTTTTGCACACTCATCTATCCAAACATTGGTTTATCCTCAGTCAACCAGCTCTGTTCTTTGTCCATGCAGAAGCTGTGGGACATTCTGGGAGGGATTGATGATGATCACAAGTCTAGAGGTGCTGCCTAGATGATAGGGATTGCTCCATGCCTTTGGGAGTGTGGGGATCCCCTCAGAGGTTTCAATAGCAGAACATCAAATCAGTAATCAGAATTCCCAGCATTTATCAACGACCTGACTGAGAGCATTGCAGTCTTTGGACTAAGAATTAGAGATTATGCAGGAAGACAAATGTCACCAAAGCAGCATTCATCAATTGGTAACCTGAATCATAGAATCATAGAATAGTTTGGGTTGGAAGGGACCTTAAAGATATGCTCTAGAAGTCTGAATTTTGGTGCAATGAAATGGAGAGATCCATGAATTTATGAACAAAGATACATATGCAAGCTGGGACTGTTGAGTTTTGAGGTTTGGATCAGGTGGAAGTCTCCTGAACTTCACAGCCCTAAAGAGGAGAGTGATGGAGTCAAATGGGATTGTGCTCTTTAAATAGTTCTATGATACAAGCATGGAAATACACAGCAGAAGAGAGACCACAAAGCCCTTTAATCTAGCAAGCAAGGATTTAACAAAACCTTGTGGCTAGAAGCTGAAATTAAGACAAATTCAACCTGGAAAGAAGACACATTTCAGCAGGGAAGGGAATTAGCCACCAAGCAACACACAGGAGAGATTCTACCTCACTTGGAGTTTTTCTTGCTTGAAACTGGGTGTTATTCCTAAAGATCTGCCCTAAACTCAGTCAGAACTTAGAGGTTTGATACAGGAATCACTTGTTAAAACTATGTGGCCTTGGTGATGGAAGAGGCCAGTCAACATCAATAAACCATGACATCCTATCATGGAGGCTTTTGCTCATCTTGATCTATATGGCATTAAAAACTACATGAACTTGTCTAGTTTCACTTGAGTTACCCTGAGTTATTTACAGATTGCTCCACTCACTGCAGGCAGGAGCTCCACATCTTCTTCAGTTCCATGTCTCTGTGTGTGTGTGATCCTGACAGATATCCTTCTTCTCCCTCTTCATTTCTCCTCCAGGATTTCATCTTCCTGCTTACCTCTCAAAGCAGAGTTAATTCAGGTCTCCCTTCTTCAAGGAGAGTTAAGACACCAAGAGGCAGTCATCCTGAGACATGAACTGAGCTGAGCATGCTCCTACAACTGTTGATCATCCAGATCTTTGGGAAGCAGCAGCAGGACAGAGAGAAGTGTGCTGTCCCNCATCCTGAGTCATGAACTGAGCTGAGCATGCTCCTACAACTGTTGATCATCCAGATCTTTGGGAAGCAGCAGCAGGACAGAGAGAAGTGTGCTGTCCCTACACCAGGATGCTTGGGATCTGTGCATCCTGCTTTTAACTGCATCACTCCCAGGAGAGGAGTGGGATAAGCCCACCCCTGCACACAGGTGACTCTGTCCTGATGCAGTGGGAGGTGGCATTTTGTCCTTGGCATGGCCCAGAAGAGTGGGCACAAGCTTTGCTTACCTTCCTGTTTTCACTACTAGTCACATTTTTGATTAGCATAATCCAGAACAGTAAACAAGGCAGTCAGATGGGACTAAAAGAGGGGTAAAAAGAGGAAAACACAAATATATCTGCCTAGTTTAATGAGCAGCTTCCCAATCAGCTGCCATCTCAACTCCTGAAGGGCACAGCCTGGTGGAAGCTGGAAGGTGAAAAGTGGGAGGAGAGAATCAAAGTGGTGGGGTAGAAAAGGAAATGGCTAGCTCAGGGATGAGGGATGCTGGATCTTAACAGCTCAGAAGGACCACCTGTCTTGGAAACACCTCCTGTATCAGGTCAGTGTGGGAAGAGGAATACTTGAGCACTGTACAGTCACAGAAAGGCTGCTCCACTACTGGTGGCATTCCCTTCTCCTGCAGAAGCTGAGCAGGAGGGTGTGGGGCTGGGATGGGGGAGATCAGAGAGGCTTCAACCCTCAAAGCAACCTGGTTGGGAACTTCATTGACAACTCCACACCCCTTCCAGCTTTTCCTGCTTCCTTGCCTCAAGAAGATGCTACAGACTTGTCTGTCCAGGCAGCAGTGCTGGGAAGAGGAATCACTTTCTGCAGTGCAGACTGGAACAATGCATGTTTTCAGGCAGAGATCATGCCTGAAAGAAAAGATGAAGAAATCAGCACACATTGTGGCTCCATTGTTGGAATGACATTTTTTTAAAGAGATTTTGAGAGTAAGTTTACTTTAATTAAATGGCTTTCAGCAGTGCTTCAGATTTAATGTCATGTTTCCTTCCACCCCAGGTCTATTCTTCTAGGCTCTGTGTCAGAGAGAGACTTGAAAAAAAAAAAGCACTGACTTTAGCCAATGGGTGCTTTTGCTTTTGTCTTGGCTTTGTAAGCAAATGTAAAGAAGAAAGAGATGAGTGTGGAAAGCCCTTCCACAACTGAAGCTCCTGATGTTGCAGGCACTCCAACAGGGACACCATTGTTGGCTGGTGCTCCTCACACCTCCCTCACAATAGGAACCCTGGCAGAAGGCAACCTGCTGCCCACTGCTGGGGTGCATAATAAGGTGGATGAGTGAAGTATATTTGGTTAATTTTGAGACTATTTTACCATCTCTNCGTCCCTGCCCATGGCAGGGGGGTTGGAATTAGATGATCTTTAAGGTCCCTTCCAACCTAAACCATTCTGTGATTCTGTGAGATGAGTTTAATGTGGTTTAGAGGATCTAAGAGTCTCCACCGTGTCATAAATTCCTGAGACAAGCTTTTGGTGTCATATTGCTTCTTGTTATAATGAAAGGGATTTGAATAGGATGTAATGTAGTTGGGAGCTGAGATATGGCAGCAATTTATCACAAGAATCTGCAGCAGCGCTTGGGAAAATGAAGGCTTTTTTAGATATAGGTACAGATGGATTGGAAATGGACTTGCTTCTCACACAGGAGGCTCCTTTATCACCAATAATATCAGGACAAATACTGCTTTGCACTTGGCACTGTCTCTAATTGCATTAACATATCAGTTTGAGTGGTAATGCTGCTAGCCAGAGACTCATCACCAGCAGAGCCTCTGGCATAGGAAGAAGGGTGCCAGATGCTTGTAGGTGTGAATATTATCATAAATGGGATCTCATAAGCAGAAAAGATCTGCTCATAGCTCCTTCTACAATAAGTGAAGCAACTCCTTGCTCTGCAGCTCCTTGTTTTCCAGCTTCTTGTTTCCCTTCTCTAGCTGGGAGCATGCACCCAGAGGCAGACAGAGGAGGTGATGGAAATGTCCAGGGGAATAATGGAGGCAAACCTTGCCTCTCAGCTGAGTTCTCAGAGAATAAGCATTATTCTTCTATATTGGTTTGCTGTCCTCCTGCAGTGGGACAACATGAGCCTAATCTTGGCAAAACAAAGAATATGGGGCACTAGGGACTAAGGCAGGGAAAGATCCTAAAGAGAGCCTTAAAATAAAGTCTGGGACAAAGTGTGGTAGCACAGCTCTCTCAGACATGTTACCCTCCTTGCCCAGAACAATGTGCACAAGGAAAAGCTAACAGCAAAGGGAGTGAGACCACCTGATGTTCCACCCACATCAGACCTGCCTCCAGACAGGTCTTATAGATGTTGTAGGACATGTTATAGGCGCTGGTGTTGTGCAGTGGTGCCTGTCCCACAAGGGACAATCCTACAGCACTTCCCAGGACTCCCCTGGACTATATTTGTCCCTGTGACTTCAGTTTGCCCAATGTTTTTTCTTTCTTTGAATGTAAATCTGCACTGTGCGAACAGGGAATATGGCCCAAGATGGCCATGATGGGTGAGAGGAGCTTCTTGTCATTCTTTATTGTTCAGCTTCAGGGCTTTCTACAAGTTTTTTTTGCAATATCTGCAAGTATTGGTGTAGCTGTCAATACAAGTTCAGCTTAAAGTAGGAAAGACCAATTTTCTGTCTAACAGTCTATGTATGAGAGCCTGTAGCATCAAGGATAAATTTTCCCTCAGAAAGAAGGATTTAATCTCTAGCTTTTTGTGTGTTGGGGATTGAATCCTGAAAGTGTGACATGCCAAAAGCAGTGCTGTGGGTGCCCATTGTGCACCTGGCCAAGCCTTTGGGGACCTTGATCCCTGTGCTGATCACAGACCCTGCAGGACAGAGAGGTGCACACAGGGCTCTCACCAGGGCTGTCACACAGGGCAAAATGGTTCTGACTTTCTGCAAAAAGGATTTCCCTAGCACAACCCTTAACCAGTGAGCATTCCTCTTCTATCTGCTCTTCTTTCAGGTTAAATATTATCAGCTTTCTCCCATGTTTTGGAGGCGTAAGAGAGTTATTTTCAGTATTTGAGCTGTGCTCCTGGTGGGAGGGGGAAGGACCTGGATATGTTATGTTACTGCCTCAGGGGCTTCATAATTGTCAGATACTCAGGGATTTAAATGCTCTATACATCAAGCTGTTCAGGATCAGGCTCATTCTCTTTTGATCTCATCTTTGTGTTTGTTGTTTTATTTTTTCCTAGGTTTTGGATCTGTTTATGCACCCCCTTAATTTCTTTCTTCATTTCTCCTTATAGCTCTAATCATTCCTTTCAGCTTCTAAAGATAGGACAATGTTGTGATAAGGAAAAAGTCATTTTGTGGCTTGTCCTAAAAATGGACATGTTTGAGTTCAGCCAATTCTTGGAATTCAGCTTCAGAATTAGCCACAACTTCCAAAAGTCCAAATGTGGACTTTTTCTTGTGCTGCACAGAGGACTAGGTAAACTTTGGGACTGTCAGCTCCCAGCCCTTCCCTGCCACAAATGCTTGGCACAGAGGCTGTGTCTGAGTCTGGGAGCAAATCAGAGGGGTGGGATAGAAGTCTGAAATGCTTATGTTGGCTTTGATGGCTTTAAGAAGTGTCATGGCAACAGTGTTAGCTGGATAATTAATACTGCACACAGGATTAGAGTGCAGGCATAGAAGTGCATTAAACACCCCACTCCACTCGCCTGCTTTGCCCCTGGGTGGGGCTGCTGCATTTCTGGATCTGCAGACCCGTGGGAAAGGTCAGAGAACCTAAATTCAAGGCTTTAGCTGACCCTATTTCTAGCACAAGATTTGGCTTGTTGTGGACACAACAATCAAGCCCACTGGAAAGGAGTGGGACATTGCTATCTATGTCCAGTGGGTCCTGAGACCCCAGCCAGCAGGAGGAAGAGTTGGGGGGTCAAAGCAAAGCAGCATCCTGGGATGTGTCTTGCAAACCAGTAGTCAAAGGGTTTATCCCAAGCTTGCTTCCACCATCTGCATGTTTTTTTGCCTTGCTCACAATCTGAGGGTAGATCTTAAGGAGTGAGGGGGAAAAACTCTGATGGGCAGCAGAAAAAAGTGAAGAGTCCTTCCAACAACTGTTTATTCCCCCAGGAGTGTCTGTGGGAGTCCTGGTGCTTTCTTAGAGGCCAAATCCATGAGCAGGGGCAGCTTTTCAACTTCTGGACCCCACAGCAGCCTGTTAGAGACTGAGCCAGGCACTGGGGAAGGACATCAAGGGTGGCAAAGGCAATCTTGTAGGGCATCCTGTTTTCTTCTGTTCTGGATCCTTCTTCCCATGCTGGGCACATCAAGAGACAGGCTAGCTAGGCACAGGTCTGTAGGCAGATATCTGGCCAAGGTCAGCACCTTGCTGGTCCTGCTTATTGGTAACAATGGGCACATTGTCCCTGGTGGGGATCAGAGTCACCCTTGGTAGTACACTCATCTTCCAGGCTCTTCTTGTTCTCCCCAAAGTGACCCCATGCCAAGCCATGGTTTGGATGCCCACATCCTCCTTTACCACATGAAGGCACCAGCAGTCTCAATTCCTTTCAATTCTCTTCTAAACTAAGAGCAGCAGCAAGGATGAAGGAAGAGTTAAAATCTCCTACCTGGGACCGAGTCAGAGCCTTTAACCAAAAATATAACACAATAACCATAGTGCAGCATGAACAAACAAAACCAAGAGCTCTGCTGTTCATTAAGGCAGTGGAAGTGTTGGCTGATAGAGGAAAGTCAACCTGATATTGCTGTGGGGAGCTGTTAACATGAATAACAGTGGCCTGTTACTGAGTGAAGTGTTACAATGTGGGCCTGAAAGGAGGAATGTTAGCTATTGTAATTGCAACTGCAGTAATGAGGAGCTTGGGAGCTGGGCTGATAGGCAGCTAGATAGTTGACTAATGAGCAGGATGGCTCTGGTCTATCTAAGGACTAGCTAAGGTATGAGCAGGACCCCTGTGGTATTGTACGAGTAGGAAGTGTGGACCAGGAAACAGGCAAATAAAGCATTTAAAAGATGTATAAGATGAACTGAGCACTTAATGCTGATAATAATTGGAGCTTGAGGGTGTGTTTAGTGTATGAATAAAGTAATTAACCAACTAAAAATGCACAGGAGACACATGATAGAAAATGGTAACCAACAGGAAAAATGATTGATGCTCTGTACAGGGATGTGGAACATCCACTTTATGTTATTAGGAGCAATGACTGGGTTCTTCAGATATCAGCACATGTAGACCCACTGGGTGCTCTTTGATCACTGGTCTGCAGTGTTGTATTTGCCACCTGCTGTGCTGCCTGTGTGATAAATTGCCTGTAATTAATTCAACCCCCCTCTTTGTAAGAAGAAGCAGACTCTGGAAGACGTGTGGTACCCACATCAGCTGCCTTAGGAATGACCAAGCTTGAGGCAGGACCCCAGGGAGCATCTGCTCTCCAGAGGGAGATGATGCCTGAAAGGACAAGTGGGCAGCATCATGTAGCACATCCAGAATTACATAGATGAGCCAGCAGGGGGACGGGGGGGAGGTGGGTTAATCTGATGAAGCAGGATTGAATTCTTAGGTAGTTCCTTTTTTTTAAGACCCCAGAAAACATCAGTGACAAAGATGATATCTTCAGAAGAAGGTATTGAAAATCAGTGAACAAATGCAACAGTGAAGGTGATCTCACCTCTTAAATTCATATGTCTTCTGGATGAGCTGTGGCCAAGCTTTTGTTGTCCAACAAACACAGCTGTTGTGGTGTGAGGGAAGGCAGAGCTTAATCCTGTGGGGTGTAGGACCCTTCATTTGTTACAAAACTGGGAAATGTTTTGGAAGACAGCAAGGAAGGGAAAGATCTGAGTGATGGGATGCTGCCCTGGGGAACCACATGTTATTCTTGCCTCTGATACAGATCTCCCATATGAGATCTGGCAAGTCCTTTATACCAGTGATTTCTAATGTGTTCCCCATTTCCTGGCATCTGGCTGGAGACCCTGCTGTTTGAATTGCTTAAGGCTGAGCATTTGCACTACAGCTGAATTCAGTGTCTCAGATTAAGCATCTTAAACTAATGGATCTATTTAATCTTCATAAACTCCTTCACAGCACAGAATCTTGTGCAAATGAACGTCTGTGAAGCACTCAGGTATGGGAATGATGAGTTTCATAGGGAAGGAGATGAGGATATTAATATTTCTGTGCTTGTTGCATGAGTAGGACAGTGGGCAGTAAATAAGACAGCAAGCTGCACACTGACAAAGGAGGAGAGAACAAAGTATGAGGCAGGTGCTCCCTCAGGAAGTACCACTCAGGCAGCCTCAGCTGGAGCTGTTGATGTGACAATATCACTGCTGTTTACATCTGGGGTTTGCTCCATTCTTGGAGGATTTATTTGTCCTGATGGGCAGCAGCTCCAGCCCACTTGGTCCCAGGATACATCCCTGCCACAGAGCTTGTAGATCAGGGATGAGCATCACATCCCTGTGAAGCCTCAGTGGGAGAGTGGCAGCTGGGATTGTGAGGGAAGGGTGACTGGTGAGTATCTGGCTAGTCTGGATCTTGTGCAAACTGCCTTGGAGAGAAGGTTACTTTTGAGGTCACTCATTCAGAGGATAGAGAAGCTGTGAGGTTTGGAGAAACCTTGGTCCAGAGGAGCTTGTGAAATCACTTTCCAAGTCTGGGTGAAACCTTTAAGGCAAACTGAATCAGCAGCAAACTGATGATCTCAGCTTGCCAATATGGAGCACTGCAAGTCTTCATCATCATACCTGCTCTGCTGCAAACCAGCCAGCAGTTCCCCTGCCTCCAGGCTCCTCTGCTTGGAGAAATGTGATCTCCTGAACTAAGGACTGAGCAGATGAGTCTGTGGAGCCATTGCTGGAGGTCACTCAGCAAGGTGGCTGAGGCACCCTGCCTGTTTCACAAAAACATTGTCTCCAGGGGTGTAGGATAAATGTTAGGTGTGCTGCACTGCTTCAGTAAACTACAAGCTTTAGCCAGGAGTTTGAATTCTGTTTTTCCTCACACCCCACAGCCTATTTTAAGTGTCTTGGTTTATATAATTTATGCCTTTTATATGCTGTAATACAATAATACATAGGCATGTGCTTCCTACAAGGTCTTTCATGAGCCTAGTCAATAGAAGGGCCCAGTATCTGTTTCTCCTTGAGCATAAACCTCTTCTTGTGATTTTTTTGACTTGTTTTAGCTGCTGGAAGTGAGCAGCAGAGCTTGTCTCCCAGGAGGGCAGCAGTTAGCATGCCAACAGAGAGCTCCTTCTTCTCAATCCCCACCAACCCACCTGGAGAGCAAGTAATAGCCACACTGGCACTGCCTCCACGTCTGCATGCACAGGAGAATTAGGGAAATCACCCATCTCCTCATTTTTGTTTCTTATCCTTTTTCACTCTCCTGGATTGCCCTTCCCATCATCTTGCTGTATCTCCTTTCATCTTTCTTTTCCTCCTTACCTTGTCTCACCATGGAAATAGCCAGTTTGTTGACTGAGGGCTGTTTATCTGAATGTTTCCACCTCCTGAGTCTTCTCAAAACATGACTTGAAGTACTGAATCATTTTTATGAGTTGATTTCTAATGCCTTATTAATCAGTTTCCCTCTGTGCAGCAGAGCCTGAAGGGTAACCTCAGACCACGTGAAGCAGCAGAGGACTCAGTTAAAGGACACTGTACCTTGGAGTATAACACACCAGAGCTTAAAAATGAATTTATTCTTGCCTGGGTGATTAAATGCTCTAAGTATTTCTGCCACTACAGAAAACACACCTCCTTACTCTGTCATTGAATGAGTTTGGTCTCTTGAATAACAAGCCTAAGCTCTGGGCTTGAAATCTGCAGCTTTATGAGCAGGCTGCAGATATTAGTCACATTGTTTAGTGCAATACTGAAAAGCTCTTGGATGCTACCACGACAAGCACAGTGTGAGCACTTGTACAAACCAGAACAAGGAAAAAAAAAAAAAAAAAGCTTCTTCTGCAAGCAGTCATGAGCAGGCTTAATGTAATTCGCTTCCTAGCAGAGAGGAAGTCTGCACGACCTACTCATTTTCTCTCTGCTGAATGAGGATGATATCTGTGCTGTTGAAGAAAGTCAAGTCAAAGAGAAGAGGCTTGCAGCGAGGTCCTGATTCAGAAAATCTCTCGAGAACATACTTAAACTCCAACCTGTCATTGGAGTGCTTTGTTTTATAGGGACTGAGGCCCAGATCCAAGGAAAAAAATGGTCTGTGCATGCTTGATGTGGGGCTGGGAGAATGTTTGCATGTCCAAAATGCAAAATAAAGTCTCTCTCAAAATATTATTCTAGTTGCCCCACGCAGGAAGATACCTCTCTACCAACTTCAGCTCGTGCTGTATTTTCTCTTTTTGCCCTGTCAAAGCTCCAGAACTCTTCAGAGCTGGATTTAGGACAGTGCTACATGGCTGCAGACAGCAGGGCATTCTTTGGGTTCCCTTTAGAACCTCTCCAGGACATCAGCAGCCCCACAGAATATTCCTCACTCAGTAGTGAGGGATGCAGGTGGGTGTCTGGAGGAGACTGGAGGGTTCTGCCAGGGGAGATGGGATCCTCCTTGTGCCTGCCAGTGAGTGCAGGACAAGGGCAGAGGGACAGACCTCTGGGGCAGCCTCAGGCTATGGCTTCATCATCATGAGTCATGTCTGATGACTCTATGAGATAATACAATTGCTCTGGTAACATTAAGAATTGCCATAAATGCTCTAGCAAAGGATAATGAGCTCTGAAAGACTCTGAAGCCTTTTTTTGGCTGCCCTGGGGGTGGGATACTCCACAGCCCCTGCTGTCTGCCTCTACAGCCTTCCCCTGATGTGGGGTCAGCCACATCAGAATGTCACCCACATCATCATGCTCATGGGGAGCTGTTTGGGAAGCTGAAACTGAGCCTTTGCATTTAAACCAACACACATTCATGCTCTTTTCCCATTTGCTGTCATTTGTACAGGGAATTCAGCTAGTTCAGCCTGAAGATGGAGCACAGAAGGGACCCTTGGGAGGGTGTACCTTGTTTTGCATCAGGAGCATCCAGCCCTCCTTGCTCCTCTGCTGCTCTTCACAAAGCACTGTGGACACATCCCACCCATATGTGTCCAGGCAGGGGCCAGCTCTGTGAAGAAGAAGAGATTAAAAATCTCCATTGTGGAAAAAAAAAAGTCAATATTTAGATTCTCTCTAAGTTAAGTTGTTCTTTTTATGACTTTCTCCCAGAAGTGCCTGTTACACTGTTTTGAGAAGACACGGACCTAAGAGCAACACAACCAGGAACTGACAGAATTAATAAAAGAGAGGCTGAGACTTATGAAAATAAGATGATATTAACAAGATAATTATCTTTCATCAAATTAGTCCAGAGGGAGCAGAGCCGAGCTCCACTCAGTAGCCTGGAAGGAAAGGAACTGGCAGGGGAAGCTATTTGTATAACAACAATAGAAACACTCTGCCCTTCTCTAGGAAAGGGCTCGGAGCAGCAAGACACCACTGTGATAAGCACTTTATAAATGCAGGCAGAGAGAAACTATTGTCTGAGGAGCTCGGATCGGCTTCCTCTGAAGAAGCAGAGCCTGCTGGAGGGGGCTGGGACTGGGGAAGGGCTGCAGCTCCCCAGGGTGCCTGTGGCACCAGGGTTTCAACACCCACCCACCCTCACCCATCTCTTTGCTATTGTCTCTCCCTTTTCCTTCCTTGTATATGGAATTTTTTCCCTCTCTTCTTTTCTTTTTTCTATCCTGTGCCTATCTGGATTTAACCTGGATTTAGCCTCGCTGGAGTTCTCACATTGATGTGATCTCGGGAGGTTTTTTATTATTGTTTTATCTTCCTTCTTTTAACAAAACAAAACGGTTCTGCATTAAAACCTGTGCTAACAAACCTCATCTGATCACGGGGGAGCTGAGTGTGGTGTGGGCAATGCTGCTGGGGAGAGCTGTGCTGCTGAACAGAGCAGTCCTGCTCTGGCTCTCTGCCCTTCTCTGCCTCCCTGGCAGCAGTGCCAGTCCCAGCCTGCATGGAGAAGGGAAATCTCAAGAGACAATTCAGAGGGTTTTCTGAGTATTTCCCACTATTGGACTGTAAATCCAGTTCCCTCCTGGGGGAAAACCCTGCGTGGAGCATCTTCCTCTCACCATCAAACAAGCTCTGTGTGACTGCTCATAAAGCATGCAGATTTTTTTTTTCTCTCCCTGTGCTTTCTCAGGCTTTCAAAACAAAGGCAAGTGTTTGTAATTACACTGCTGTGCTATATTTTAAGCAGATTCATTTTCATTCTTCGTGGCTGCTTATGTGGTAGCTGTTTTCCCTCTAAATGTAAAGCACCTCCAGGCTTTTGGTGCGCTCCATTTCATAACCTACCTCAAAGCAACTGACTTTTTCTGCTCCCCTAGATGGCAACTTAAGACAAGTATTTATCCATCTGAGAGCAGAGTGTCTGAGAGAACACTCACTGGGGCTGAAGTGTGGGAGTCAGAGCAGAAGATGGACTGGATTTTGATTAGTGTAATGATGCTGTTGCAAATCAGGCAATATTTGTGGGTGAGCCTTCTGCAAGGCTTTCTCATAACGTCCTTTATAAAAGGGAAGGGTAAGTCTCTGCCTGTTCTGCTCTGCTAGAAATAACGTGGAGCCATAAACCAAATTAGTCTCTTTGTTGTGAATGGAAAATACTTCTGAGCTCCAGACCTGGGCTGTGCTCCTGCTCTGCATCTCTGACAGGTTCCTGGGTGTTCCCAGCCTTGGCTCCTGCAGGCAATGGGAGATGTTAGAATGAGAGCTGGGGTGTTCCATGTGGGAACCAGGGGACAGATTCATAGAATCATAGAATCATAGAATAGTTTGGGTTGGAAGGGACCTTAAAGATCATCGAGTTCCAACCCCCCTGCCATAGGCAGGGACACCTCCCACTAGATCAGGCTGCCCAGTGCCCTGTCCAGCCTGGTCTTGAACACCTCCAGAGAGGGGGCATCCACAGCCTCTCTGGGCAACCTGTTCCAGTGTTTCACCACCCTCACTGTAAAGAATTTCTTTCTTATGTCAAGTCTAAATCTATCCCCCTCTAATTTATATCCATTGTTTCTAGTCCTCCCATCCGATATTATGTTAAAAATTCCTTCCCCTGCCTTACTGTAGGACCCCCCTCAGGTACTGAGAAGTTACTCTGAGGTCCCCTCTGAGCCTTCTCTTCTCCAGGCTGAACAACCCC
>VZTY01035498.1:37638-48843 GCA_013400935.1 Turnix velox | reverse complement strand
AAGTCCTACCCCTGCCTTTCTGTAGCCCCCTTCAGGTACTGATAAGTTACTCTGAGGTCCTCCCTGAGCCTTCTCTTCTCCAGGCTGAACAACTCCTTGATAATCAACAGGTAAACCCCATTCCAAGTAATGTCTTTCATCTTGCTTTCAGACAGACCTCGTTTGCTCTGCTTCTTTCCTGCAAAGGCCACATCACATCCCTCATCACTGCCATCTTGCTCCTGCTGCTGACAGGTGCTTTGGAGATCAGAGTGCCAAGGCTGCAAGGACTGTTTGGGATGTCTGGATTTACACCAGGGCAGAGGAATGTTCTTTTAATCACCCAGACCCAGGAATAAAACCTTGGCTTGACCTTTGCTGCTGCTGCTGCCCAACATGCTGAAGGAACTTGCTTCACCATTCATTTGAGGCCAAACAACAAGAAGCACCTGGACCTGCTGTTAGTCATTTCTTCTTGTAGAGCCAACAGTGAAGGCCTGGGGTGTGGTTTGGGAGGTCCTGAACCCAACTCTGTGGCACATCCATTTGGGAACAACACCCAACAGTGAGATGAAAAGCATCACAGCATAAAAGGAGACGAAGCACAATCCTGCCAGTGCACAGTCATTGTGCTCCACTGTCTCCTAATGTTTGACTTTGAAATGCTAATGTTCTTTTAAAGTAGGTAATTTTCATGTAACTTACATCTACAGGACCCAAAGAAGGTGTTTATTACAATCCTGTCTGTCCTGGGGCACAGGTAATGAATTACACAGCTTTTCCCTGACCAAAAACCCAGACCAGCTCCCCAGCATCAAAGCTGTTCCCAGCCTTGGTGGGAGCAGGGATGGCTGAGGTTGGTGAGGTGTCAGTGCTGCTCCCATGTCGTCATTTCTCCCTGGAGCCCTCAACCACACCATGAGTATCCCCAGCATAGAATAGAATCATAGAATCATAGAATAGTTTGGGTTGGAAGGGACCTCAAAGATCATAGAATTCCAACCCCCCTGCCACATGCAGGGACATCTCCCACTACATCAGGCTGCTCAGTGCCATGTCCAGCCTGGTCTTGAACACCTCCAGAGAGGGGGCATCCACAACCTCTCTGGGCATCTATGTGCATCTGGACCACTGATTGCTAGGAGGGGAGCTGGCTGNCTCTGGGCATCTATGTGCATCTGGACCACTGATAGCTAGGAGGGGAGGAGAGGGCTGGCTGCATTGCCCTGGGTCCTGCTAATGCTGAGACAGCAATGAGAAGGCAGGGAGAGAAGCAGAACCAGCCAAAAAATGTGAGTGTCCCCCAACTTTCAGCCTGGGGGCTTTAGCTGGGCTGTGCCTCCTTCCTGCCAACAGTCATACCCCCAGCTCTGGGAGCCACAGTGACACAGTTGTTTCTTTTTCCCTTTGTGGCAAAAGCAGGATTTGCATGCTGTGTGCCTTGGGAAAGCTGGCAGAGCCCTGCCTGCCCTCTGCTGTGAACTGCCAGGTCTCCATACAACAGCTACTGGTGCCACATGGATGCCCTGCTGTGCCCAGCTTGCCAAAGCAGACCTGACCATGTGTGTAGAGAGAAGGATCCATCAAAGCATCCCCTGAGCATCTTGCACAAGCCTAGGTAATATTTTTAACTGACAATGCTAATGGAACGTCCTGGCCTCATCTGAATCCTTTTTTTCCTGGGGATGTTGGGCATGCCAGGAATGTGTCAGAGCCAGGGCTGTGAGCATGCAGGGTAGTTAGAGTTTGTCCTTAAACATCTGGAGTCAATCTGTCTGCTAACATCTCAGCAAGGCACTTAGTCACCCAGAGAGGGCCTGAAGAGGAGCTTGGGTAGGCAGGGTGGAGTGTGGCTCTGCTGGTGAAGGACCAGCCAGGCTTGGAATGCACAAAGAGCCAGCCTCAGGCTTGCCAGCAGTGTGAGGGATCAAAAAAGAGGGAGAAAATGAGCTTTGTGAAGCTGGTGTCCTGTGAGCATCCCTGCTTTGAAGGGCCACTCCCAAACCTGCCAGAGGAGCCATGAGAGCTTGTCTGCAGAGGGGAGCTCAGTGGCAGCCTCCACCCTGTGGAGTGATGAAGATTTGGTGGTGGCAGATCCTGGTGGAGCATTGATTGGAGATTCTCACAGCCATATAGGGTGAATCCTTTGGTGTTTCCCCTCACCCCAGGCATGGCAGGGCTTGGAGGAGCAGTGTAGCAGAGAAGAAGGGATGTGTGAGATTGGGTCTGCCCTCCCCTCCCTGTAGCAGAGGGGATGATGGGCAGAGAGAGCAGAGCTTTCTAGATGACTTGGCAAGCTGTCCCATTAATAATAGAAAGTGGGGCCTGCCTGGTTTCTGTGTTCTGGTGTGAATTATGCACACAAAATACAATTTGCTTTGCTAATGGTTTTTTTGCCGTTTGGTGCTGGGGAACTTCTCAGAAATCATTACCATGTGCTCGACTCTTTATATTTTTCTCTCTCTTCTCAGGCAATTTGTCAGAAGGGATTTTTTGACAATTTCACTGAACCATGCTTGAGAGCAGGTTAACCCCTCGAGTGCATATCACATTTTTTTTCTCTCCTTACACTGGCTCAGGCTGGTTTGTTCCTGCTGCCTTTGTTGGGGACAGTGGGGAGCTGGATGGACAGCTGGATGAGTGGGTAGTCATCTATTCACCAGGCTCCACATTCACAATCCACTTTGACATCCTCTGCACATCCAAATTCTCAGTCACCAGCTAATGAGCATCTCTCCATTCCTCAGGGACACCTAAACAACAAGGATAATTGCAGCAATACTGTTAGGGATGACTCCAGGAGCACTGAACTGTGGAACACCCCTGAGCTAGGTAAGAACTGCCAGAGATTCCTGAGCAGGGATCAGGCTCTTGAGCTCCCCAGCTCCTTGGGGAGGTTGGCTGTGGGCCACATGGAGAAGCTGAGCTCCCAAGGAAATTTTTAGGATGCAGAAATGGCCCTTTAGACAGACAGAGTGGCAAAGGTTTTGGGATTATCCCAGTTTTTCATGAAAGCCTTTTATTCCTTTGGATGCAACAGTTGCTGAATGACTC
This sequence comes from Turnix velox, assembly GCA_013400935.1. Classification (NCBI taxonomy): domain Eukaryota; kingdom Metazoa; phylum Chordata; class Aves; order Charadriiformes; family Turnicidae; genus Turnix; species Turnix velox. The sequence continues at coordinate 45,810 of VZTY01035498.1, read as the reverse complement.
CCATTGCTGGAAAGTAGACTTTGCAAACTTTGCTCAGCCTCAGTTGTGTAGACTCAGACACATCCAGAGGCTTTGCAGCTCTATGCAGGAGCAGGCTTCCCCTTGGGCCACTTCATCATGCTGAGGACATGATGGAGATAGAGGTGGCTGGTGAGGGAAAGAACACCTCCAAGCCTTCTGCAGCCGAGTCAGTCCATCCATGGGATATGGTATGTGTTCTTTAGAGAAGGGTAGAACAGCTAGGAATTGTGCTGTCCTCTGTACTCACAGGGGATTCACCTGTCTTACTTGGCCTTTATCAGGCAAACTCCTAGTAAACTCTTCTGTCACCCATTGATGCTGCTGAGGATGCTCTTTCAGAGCTGTGGCTGGTGCTGTGGGTCCTTCCTCTGTCATTCTAGAGCAACTTGGTTTGTGCCATCACCTTCTCTTGTTTACTAAGAGGGAATGCATTAGAAACCTTCCTGGGGCCCTGTCCTACATCTGCAGGAGCCACGTTCAAACATGAATTCCCTTTGAGCACTCATGGACACTGCACACCCTGCCAAATTTATTTGCATCCATACAACCATTTGCAAATTTGGCATTCAAAGCAGCAGGTTTTGAATTACAAGAGATCACATCCCTGGGAGGATGTGGATCCTGGAACAGGCAGAGGTCTACAGTGAGGACACATCCAGCCCAAGAGCTTGATTAGACTATGGGTATAGCTGACCTGAGCAAGGCTATTAGCCACTGTGTAGTGGCCAGGGGTCATGTTGGCAGATTCTTGCTGTCTGAAACTCTCCTACTGTGCAGCAGGCTGCCTTTTGCTCCCTAAGGCTGTAGCAGAACCTCTGCAGAAAGAACTGTTGTGCCCTGTCCCACTACTCCTTTTCCAAGAGCTCCTCCAAGATGAAAGCAAAACTTTTGCTCTTACACGTTATTCAGATTATTCCTGTCACCTGGTGAGCTTATTTTCAAGTCAGAAATTAATTAGGTTAAGTTTGGATATTGATTGCTGAATTCTTCCCATGGAGCAATGTTTATCCTCTCCAGTGGGTACTGCCAGGCACAAGGTCTCTTAATTGTTTCAGTGATTTCCTCACTGCTGGGAGCTGGGCTGAGATGTGATGGTGTGTGGGGGGGGGTTTTTTGTGTGTGTATATGTGTTCAGCAAGATGGTGTTTGTCCTTGCCTGTCCTTGAAAACCCTTTGTCCAGCATGGCTCATTGTGTGTAACTGCTAATGGATCCACCTCAGCCACCACCTCCATGGTGAGTTAATTGCCTGGATTTCTGCTGAGCTGACTGTGCTCCACTTACCTGAAGATGCTACGTATTTATTTTGCAATATCTTTTTCCTATTACCTATTATTGTATCAAGTGTCCTTCTCATTTTTGTTCTCCCCAAGAGCACACATACTGTTGGAGATTTAGCCCTTGAAAGCCCCTCTGGTGCCTCAGAAGCTGTGCAGAGGCCAGGCATATCTAAGGAAGAGCCTGTTGGACTGCAGGGTAATGGTGAGGTACCTGATATAACATCAGATAAGGCTGCCATCAGTATCACAGCATCTCCAGCTCCTTCAGCTACCTGTATCTCACTTAGTTTCCCATTACAAATTAATCAGTTAAACTATGATCACAGGCACATTTATGAAAAGCAGCCCACGACAGACAAATTTCCATCTGCAGCTCTATCAGAACACTTTTTCTGATGCTTCTAAGGACGTGGAGCCGGGCAGTTAAATGAGCTGGGAAACCTATCACTTCATGAAAGCATCTAAATATCTGCAATGTCACTTTGCTAAAGCATCACTTTCTGAAGTGAACTAAATTTCTGTGATGTCAGCTCTTGGAGGACAAATTCTCTTTTTTCTTCTTCTTTCCTGATCTCATTTCTTGGAGATGGCTGATCCTTGTTTTTTTCTGTGGCCTGTTGAACCTACCACCCTTGTGTGGGATCCCTCTAGTGGAATGCAAACAGCTTTGTGCAGCTGAGCTGCCCCAAATGGCCTTTGGAAGGTCAAGGGCTTGCCCCTTGAATTACAGCTTGGTACCCCAGCAAGGCAACTATCAATTGAGGCACCTAGTTAGTTGAATGGTTTACCCAAATTAATCATTTGATCAGTTCATATGGGTGGTTAAAGTCCAACTATCTCTTCAAATCCTAAGAGAAATAAGCTGGATGGAATCTTTGGAAAATCACCTTGGCTAATGGAATTTATTAAACTGACCAGCAGTAGATTATGAACTGATAAGCACCGTGGTGCAGCTCATAATGCCAAAAATCTTGTTTGTTTTTGTTTCTTTATTGCTTGGAAAGGCAAGATAATTTAAAATGTGCTAAGCCTTTAGATTAATCTGAAGGAATTCAAAGATTTATCTCTGCATTTTCTGGAGCCAGAGCATTATAGTTGTCTGTAGGCCATAACTAAACCCTCAAGAAAGAAGGCATGAAGGTTGCTGTCTAAGCCATCAGTCCTTCCCACAGGTCACCCTGGGGGACACAAAGCACCATGACAAGTTCCAGGCTGGCTTCAAATAAAATGTAAGTCTTCTGACCCATTTTCACTTCTTTTTGGGTCAGTCCATCCCTGGGTTATGCCACCACGACACAAGTGTTGTGGGTGGGAGAAGAATGCAAAGGTTCTGCTTTTTTCTCCTGTTTTTTTCACACTGCAAAGACATCCTCAGTCTGCAGAAGAGTTTCCACAGCTCACACTGCAAAGCTGAGGCAATGCTCATATTCCTGGAAACTAGACTGCATGTATTCCTTAGCACATGTCATTGGGATATAAGAGACCCTCTTTGTCTACATTTCCTATTTTACCAGCTTTTTAGTTGGTGCTAATATCAGCTTTCACCTCTGCATCTACCTTCTAAGATTCCTATTTGTTCTTTTCTATGTGTCTTCTCCACCATCTTCTTTAAAAAATTTATTTGTCTCCTGTGTCACTTGGACCACCAAGTGGTATTTGTCTCCTGTGGACCACCAAGTGACACAGGGGCACCCCTTATTACTCCTCCTCTAAATCTGCTGCTCCTTTGGTGCCTGATCCTCCTACCTACCCAAGTTCATTTCTTATTTCTATGCTGGCAGAGCAGGCACCTAAAAGAGGAGTAATTTCTGCCCACCCAACCTTTTCTCTCTCAGCAGCAGCCCTTACACCTGCTGGAAATTCCATAATCATCCAGGTTGGAAGGGACCTTTCAGATCATTGAGTCCAACCAACTCTGCCAAGCCTCATACCTAGGCAGGGACTTGACCCTCAATTTAGGAGTCTGATGCTCACCCAACTGAGCTACACACAAATACATCAAACACCCCATAATGCATGGTGTGTCCAGGACTTTAGATTTCTCTCGAGCCTGAGGATTGATTAATGATGCCCATGCCTTCAGCCATGTGATTCTGTAGAAGAGTTGGTCATTCCTGACCTCAAACTGTGACTATGATTGTTGATCAGGTTGCTCAGAGCCTCAGCAAGCCTGACCTTGGATGTTTCCAGGGGTGATCAAAGGGTTGGAACAGCTGCCCTATGAGGACAGGCTGAAGGAGTTGGGGTTGTTCAGCCTGGAGAAGAGAAGGCTCAGAGGGGACCTCAGAGTAACTTCTCAGTACCTGAGGGGGTCCTACAGAAAGGCAGGGGAAGGAATTTTTAACATANAGCCTGGTCTAGTGGGAGGTGTCCCTGCCTATGGCAGGGGGGTTGGAACTTGATGATCTTTGAGGTCCCTTCCAACCCAAACTATTCTATGATTCTATGATTCTATGATTCTATGATTCTATGATTCTATGAATGGGACTTCCAACACCTCTCTGGGCATCATCTTCCAGTGTCTCATGGTGAAGAACATCTTCTTCATGTCTAACCTAACCCTTCCCTGCACTGGTTTCAAACTATTGGTCCTCGTCCTGTGGCAAACAGCCAATCCCCAGCTTCAGTAGCCCCTTCAGGCACTAGGAGGCAACTGTGAAGCCCCTCTGTCCCCAGTTCCCCGAGGTGGCTGTGAGTGACAGCCCTCTCACTGCCCTCTGAGCAGCCACTTCCCTTCCTGCTGACCCCCTGCATGCAAGCTGCCAAGTTTCACAGTCAGGCGTTTGTCATTTAACATCTTGATTACTGTCACTTCTGTGATCTTGAGAGTCGCTCCCAGACACGTCCCCCTCCATTTGGTTTCTGTCACACATTTCATGACCTCTATGTGCAGAGAGATGTGTCAGTGACCACAGAGCAGAGGAACCCCTGGATAGGATGTGAGAAAGAGGGAACAGCCTTTCTCTGGCCATCTCAGCCCAGCTGACCCAGGTTTGCCACACTGAAGGCTAATTCAGAAAGCTGTGTGTGACAGCTGGAGGCAGAGCTGCCCTCCTTGCATCTCTGAATGCATCCAATGGAAAGGATTTCCTCCATGTTGCTGTGCACCATAGGAAAAGGTGCTTCCTTTTGTTTATCTTGAACCATTTGTGGGATAATTTCATTTTGTTCCTACATAATGAGAAGCGGTGAAGAATCCCTCAGTAATCATCTTCTCTGTGCTAGTCATGGCTTTACAAAATTCTAATTGCATCCCTTTTTAGATATCAAGGCCAGAGCTCTTTACTATTTAGTCTCCTTACAAGAAACCATCTATTCTTCTAGCTGGGGATGATGTACCCCTTGTTCCCTCACACAGGGAGTGAGGGAAAGCAAGATGTGCTTTCACTGATGTACATGTAGAGATGCTCTCACAATTGCTGCACCCTCAGAGTGCTCTCATCCACAGGACTTCTCCCATTCCAAACCAGTCACAGCCCAATTAGTCACTGTGAGATGTTGTAGGTCCAGCTGGGCTTTGCTCTGGGGTGAACACCTCAGTTCCTTTGTTGGGAGAGTCAGAGCAGAGCGCAGGGTGTTTACTCCAGCTGCTGGGAGCAATTTATGCCCAGGCAGGACTGTGGAGCTTGGTCACAGAAGCCATGTCGCAGGGGGAAAATGAGGTCAGAGCAGGGCATGGTATGTCCCCAGGAGGGGGGGACAGTGGGATTGTCCTCACAGACACTTCTAATGGGAGAGTGTGTCTGCCCTTTACCTAAACACTGATACAGAGGAGGGCATTTCTCTTCTCATCCTTAGCATCTCTAAACCAGGCACTACTGGAACAGGCGTTGGTGAAGTGGAGGATCAGCCTCTACATCCCGAGTGGGCAGTGGTCCCCACACTGAGAGGAGGGGGGAACCCTCAGCCAACCTGCTCCAGCAGGAGTGGAGACCTGCCCTGTGGCTATGATCATAGTCACAAGAAGAACAAAGGGTTAGAAAAGTGCCTTAAGTGCTTAACAACAGAGCATTTGCTCCAGTGAAAGGGAGCACTGCATTTCCCTTTGGGGGAAATTTCTTTCCCTCTCCCAGGGGACAGATGCATCCCTTTGGGGGGATGCCACAGCCCCTAAACAGCCCCAGCCTGCAGGAAGGAGCAAGTGTGTGTGTGGAGACCAGCGAAGGAAAAGGCAAATCTCACATCAAGGAAAGTTTGGAAATATTCATCCTGACTCCTTTTGTATTACCAAGGCCCTGGGGTTTCTGCAGAGTGATCTCACAGCCTGCAGAGGGGAAGCAGGACTGGAGGGGATGTGGATGGGAGGGTGAGAGAGAAAGGGAGAGAAAGGCGCTTGTGCAGGAGAGGGGGGTTTTCTGCCATGTGGAGATCTGTGCTGGGGGAAGGAGAGGAAGTGCTTGTGTTGCTCGTATGAGATGAGCCATTCTTCATCTCTCTATGAGCAGGGAAGGCTCTCCCCAGCCATTGGTAGCCCCTTTTTGGGGAGCTGGTAAGGACTGAGTGGGTCTGAGGCACGGGGACACCGGTGGGTGAGGCAGGAGGTGTCTTTGGAGAAGAAGGGATGCATGAGCAGGGACGAGGGAGGGTGATGCCAGGGACGTGGGCTGGTGCAGTCAAATCTGGTCAGGAGCAGCACAAAGCATCCGTGCAGGCTCGCAGGCAAGGGAGGGGGACAGCCAAGCAGCTGCCCTAAGGGTTTAGACACTGCTAAGGTTTGGGGACACAAGGCATTAAGGTCTGTCTTTAAAAGGACCATCAGGGCTGGGACAAAAGGGGACTTCCAGCTGTGCTGAGAGGTGGGATGTTTGGCTGGAGCCCTGTGCAAACACCCACCTGTAACTAAAGGAGTGTCCCAGCAAAATGCTGGCAAGAGGGGGTTTGACAATGAGCAGAGATGTTCGAAAAGATGTCTGGGATAGACAGAGAGCTGGGCTGGGAGTATTTATCTGCCAGCCCATCAGAGTCCTGGCTGGAGGCTATCAATGCACAACTGATAGTGTGCTGCAAAGCTCCAAGCCACCTGTAGGGAATTTCTGGTAGCTCTCCTCATGTGGGGTAATAGCTGTAGCTAGGACTGAGTTTTGACTTAGATTTTTGTTTTTTTTTTTTAATTTTATTTTCTTTGTTATCTTGGTCAGTAACTGTTAATGGGATGATCATTGTTGGGCTCTTTTGGGTAAAGGAAGGAAAATGATAGGGCTTGTTTGCACATTGTGTCCTCAGCTCACTGGCATGGTTGGAAAGGCAAAAATGTAAAGGTCAGACAGCTTCTGGTTCCATCTGTCTTGTGTGGAGTCTCTTCCTGCTGCCAGGCAGGCTCCTGCCACTCTCAGGCTCTCTCATTCATGCTGTCCCAAGTGTGCCACTGTCCCCACAATGGGCTGTGACATTGTCTTCAGGGAAGAAGGGAACAGCCCCTTCACTTCACCAACCATTAAATCAGAGCCAAGGCTGGAGCAGGGGGGTTCAAGCCAGGACTGAAGTGCTGATGGCAATTGTAGTTGATACCAGAGGGGTCTGGATGCCACCCCAATCAGCCATCTTCTGCAAGCAGAGACATCCTACAGGGATTTGGGATACTCTTATCTCTGAACCCCACCACGAGCAGACAGTACAGTGTTAAAGGTTGTACACATCAGGTTGAGTAAAAGGTGCAAATACACCCTGCTTTCCCCTCTTCCAGCCCAGGACAGTATTTTAACCCATCCTCACCCTGACAGAGCAAGCCTTGCATGGTGAAAGCAAACATTGATCAAATACTCCCTCCTCCTCCCCCTCGTGAAAGTCTAAAGTGCACCGTCAGTCAACACAAGACTGAATTTCATTTTCATCAACCAAGAGGCCAATGCAGACCAGACCTCAAATGTTAGTCAAAAGCAAACACCAAAGGGCAAAGTCAGAGCTGGGTGGGTTCGTTTGCTGAGCCTGGCAACTGAAGTCTCTCAGGGAGATTTTTGGGCGTGAGGATGCTGCAGAAGGTGAAGTGCTGCCCAGCAGGAGAGTCCCCGTGCTGTGCAAATGCCAGCAAGGGGAGGAAACAAAACACACATCCCCCTGGAAGGGGATGCTGGAGAAAAGGGCAAAATCTGCCATTTTTTTACCAACAGAGGTTAGGACCCTGCAAGTTGAACTGAGAACCCAGCATGCTGCCCCTTTAAAACATAAGGGTGGGAGGGTGGAGGGAGGGAAAGACTCTCACCAAAAATTAGTAGAGCAGAAAACTCCAAATTATGCAGAGCTAATTCCTAAAGTGTCAGACTGGCTGCCAGACCCTCTGCTCCTCAGCCCCCTGGCCCTGCAGCATCCCTGGGCAAGTGTGGGGGGTACTGGGGATCACCAGCCACCCCCCCCGGGCAGGGATCTGCCACACGGATGGGTTCTTTCCCTGCCTGCAACCCCCGCCCAGGCGAAAGGAAGTATTTTTTTAATATACTTTTATTGGTCTGTAAATTTCTTTTCTTTCCCCATTGGCTTGGATCGATGTCTGCAGTTTACTGGAGTCCCAGGCACGGAGATTAAATCCTTTCCCTCTATTACACTGGATGGGCTTTTATTCTCCCTCTGATCACTCGGAAATAAACACGGGGCGAGCGGCAGGAGAAGGGGGGGGAGGCAAGAAAAGGGGGGAGGCAGGAGAAAGGGGGGTTGTCCCTGACCAATTTCAGACTTGTTTATTTCNGGGTTGTCCCTGACCAATTTCAGACTTGTTTATTTCCTACGAGCCTCGGAGCTCGCCGTCATTAAACAAGTCCCTTAATGGGTAAACTGCTGCCTCCGCTTTCCTCCCCTCCTCCTGCCTCGCCTTTTTCCCCCCTCTTCTCCTTCCCCTCTTCTCTTTCCCCTCTCCTCTTTCTCCCTTCCCCCTTCTCTTC
>VZTY01035498.1:13892-37546 GCA_013400935.1 Turnix velox | reverse complement strand
CCCTTCTTCTCTTCTTTCCCCCCTTCTCCTTTTCTCTTCCCCCTTTCCCCTCTTCTCTTTCCCTTTTCCCCTCTTCTCTTCCCCCCCTTCCCCCTTGATTTTTAGAAGAACAATAATAATTAGTGGGAGCAGGCTCTAACACAATTGTTTCAGCCTGAGCAGACAATTAGGACAGGCGGATGAGTCTAATGAACCTTGGTTTCCCTCCCCACATCCCCTCCAAGTCCCGCCGCCTGCCCCCGCCGCTCGCCGGGTCCCCGCAGCCGTGCGGAGGGGCTGGGGAGATGCTTCTCCTCACGCCAGGCAGGAGCTGGCAGCAGAGCAGCCCCCCAAGGCCACGGCCAGCCCAGCCGTGATGAGCTGGGCAAGAAAAGATGATGTGGGAGAGGGAGGGGGACACACGACACGGGAGCCGAGCGCATGAAACCAAGGGTGATGAATGGGAGCTGCGGGCAGGGGGATGGGGATGGAGGAGACGAGCTGCCAAGCTGCGATTTTTGGCAAAGGGACATGTCTATGGAGTGAGAGTGACAAGCCAAGAGCCGCCCCTGGGCTCTCTCCTGTGCAGGGGAGCGGGGTGAGGAGCCCAGCCTGAGCTTAGCTTGGGAGAAGCAGCTCCTGGGTACAGAGAGGAGAGTAGGAAGCAAGGACCCACCGCCATCCCCATCATGGGCTGGCATGTAGCATAGGGCTAGGGAAGGAGAATTATATGGATTATGTGGGGCCCAGAGTAGGGTCCCCTCAATTCTGGCATCACACCTCCCCCCCGATGCTGGCATTGCCCCTGGGGATGCTGACCCTGCACCCAGATGCCCCTGCAAGAAGTGTTCCTGGAGAAGTGTTGTGGTGCCCAGGGCCAAGCAGCTGCACTGAAATATTCATGCCAAGCTCACTTTGGAGGCAGCATGATTTCTTGGAAACTTGCTGCGTGGCTTAAATGGAGCTGTCTGCTCTGCATAGCTGCCCAGGCATGATGGGAGCAAGCCAGGTCCTGCAGGGCCGGTGAGATGCCAGGAAGCAAAGGGGAGTGTCCATTCTTGGAGAAGAATCAGAGAATAGTTTGGGTTGGAAGGGACCTCAAAGATCATCGAGTTCCAACCCCCCTGCCATGGGCAGGGACACCTCCCATTACATCAGGCTGCTCAGTGCCTTGTCCAGCCTGGCCTTAAACACCTCCAGGGACTGAGGGGGCATCCACAGCCCGTCTGGGCAACCTCTTCCAGTGTTTCACCACCCTCACTGGAAAGATTTTCTTTCTTATATCTAGCCTGAATCTGCCCCCTTACATTTTACATCCATTATTTCTAGTCCTCCCATCAGATATCTTATTAAAAAGTCCTTCCCCTGCCTTTCTGTAGGACCCCCTCAGGTATTGAGAAGTTACTCTGAGGTCCCCCCTGAGCCTTCTCTTCTCCAGGCTGAACAACCCCAACTCCTTCAGCCTGTCCTCAAAAGGCAGTTGCTCCAGCCCTTGATGTTCACACCCTTGAGAAGGACATGGAGCCCAGGAAAATGCTCTCCCAGAGGAACAAGGGACCAGCCCTCAAGGTGGCCACACAGCCATGGGGACAGTTGCAGAGCCATCATCCAGTCCTCAGAAGCAGCTGGTTCCAAGTTAGGACATGACCAGAGCTGATGAGGTGATGACAATTGTTGTTGGTGCTGCAGTGATGGGGTGGGCTGTGCCAGGGACATAGGAGCCATGGTGACAAGGTGATGGGGAGAGAGGTGGCAGGTACCACACCAGTGTTTGCAGCAGATGATGCTGGAGGTGTTGATGCTGTGGCTGCAGGGTGAGAAACAGCAGTTTGAGCTTCCAGGGTACTGGAACATGGCTGAGGATCTGCCTTCTGCACTGCACTCAGGAGTTTGGGTGCCAGCCCAGTCAGTGCTCAGACCATCTACCTCTACAGGATGCCAAGAGATGTTGATGCTTCTACCTGGTTCTCCTCCAGCTCTGTAGCCTGACCCAAGTGTGTTGCTGCTGACACAGACATGCAGTGGGGGTAAGGGGACAATGGCTGCTCTACTGTGGCCCCAAACTGTCTCTGTACTGCCTTGAACATGCACAAACCTAGTTTGCCTGAAGTGATGGGGAGCTTTGGGTCCCCAGGTGCTGAGCATGCAGAGGCAGTGCAGCACACAGTGACACCCCAAGCTGGAAAATGGAAACTTTGCCTTTCTGCCAAGCCAGGACAGCCTGAGAGCTCCGTGTTCAGCCTCCTCTTCTGCAGCCCATCATAATGTATCACAAATCCCAATGTAATTTACTGTCCCTCAGGCCACTTGGTATTACTGCTTTCCAAATGTCTCTCTTCCAGTCTCCATGGTGTTAAATTATATTTCCCCAGCTGGATTACTTTGCATTTGTTCAGAATGAATTTCATTTGGCTGTTTCCTTCCTATGCCTGACCCTCCTTTCCCAGTGCATTATCTTTTAGCTCTTTGTCTTCACCAGGATTTGCAGCACCTTCCCGTTTCATATCCTCTGCAAATTTAATTAACATCCTCTTTACCCTCCCTCCTTCAGATCAAATGAAGATGTTAAAGGAGAGCAGACCTGGCACAAATATAACCACTAACCACTAATAACAACAACACAAGTACTTGGCACTTAAATTATGCACTTTCCATCAGAAGATTTCAAGGGTCTTTGCTAAACTAAGTGTAATTATTAAAGCTGGGAACTCCGCTGCACTGGGGAATTTAATATTTGAGGTCTGCCTGAGGGCACATAGGACTTGTTGATTGTTGTGATGCCTTAGACCTTGTCAGGGTTGGGATGGATGTCCCTGTTGTGCTGGGCTGGGCCCATGGACACTGGGACACTCCCCAGCTGGAAAACTCATGTTCAAAAGAAGCAAAATGATCACCTGGCAGCTGGCTCTAAAGTGTCTTCTGGTTTGATTACAGCAAGCAAATCAGTGACATGCTGAAGTTTTGCTGAATTAGAAAATACAAGATGCCTCAGACACTGACTGTAGGCATGCCATGGGGAAACAGAGCACAGAGGCAATGGTGAGAGCCTCATCACCCTGCCTTTGGGTGGCTGAAAGAGGAATATCCAGGGCTTCATCTCCTTGGTCTGGGAGAATCCCCCTTTGGATACAGATGGCTTCTGAGGATGTGTGAATCCCACCTTGTTTCACCCTGAACACAAACAGGGGGTTTGCCCCTTCCTCCTGCACCTGAAAAGGGACCACAAATTGTTTTTTCCAATGTGAAGCCTCTCAAATCCTGCTTGAGCATCATCTTAATAGTGACCCACAACTGTGTGGCAGCTTGAGCTGGACATAGAGGGGTTTGTAGGACACAGTTACCAAGTTCTTTACAAGGAAATAACCTTCCTCTCCCTCGAGCCCTCCCAGCTTACAATATTTAACAACTAAATGTTCTCATCTTGTTAGTGTTACCTTGATGATGAATAATGTATAGTGCTCCTGCTCTGTGTGATGCTGTATTCTTAAAATCTCTGTTGCATTATGTGCTGGCACATTCAAGCACACAAACCTACTGTAAAATTTTTCTGCCACGACCTCCTCCAGGAAAAAAACAAGCACAAAGAGCTGCTGTGGAGAGGATCAATGGATGGGGAGCAGCCTGGTGGGGCTGCACCCTGAAAAAAGGATTTTATTTTACTCACTGCTCAAACTTCCTCACCTTTGTGTTGCATGAGGCTTTATTAATTGTCCTCAGACCAAAGCAACCAAGGAAAACCCCCATGGCTACAGCTCAGGCACAGAGAACACAGCAGCACAGAGAGCACAGCATCTCTGCAGAGCCTTTTCTTTGGGCTGCCCAATAATGGAGAAACCTGCAGATTGCTCTTAGAAGATGCTTGCTTGCCCTTCCATTGTGGAAGTTGGGCTTTCCTTGCCCCACAGCCTTCCAAGGTCTGCCCCAGACTCCTGCCTTGCAGGAGAAATTCTATTGTGCAGCACCTGAGTCAGGCATTATCCCTTCTGTTTTTTGGGGTTTTTTTTCTCTCCTAATAAATCAGCTCATATGCTAGATTTTCACAGCAGTATTTCAGAGCAGCTAAACAGGAATTCAGCTGCTGTTTGTAACATAAGGAAAATAAAGCTCAGTTCCATTTAAGGGGAATATTTATATGGCACTGAACAGGGGTGAAGGGACCGTGAAATCCCAGCTGGAAATTGGTAGCATATTCCTAGCACTGGAGCAGGGAGCTCCCAAACTGCTTCTTGCTAAGAGGAGTGGGATTAAGAAACCAAATTTCTTTTATGATAAACCATCTTTCATCAAGGGAAGAAGCTGACACTGTCTGCTGGGAGCTGAATTTTGCAACCACTATGGCTTTCTGGGTCAAGTAGTTTCTGTGGCAGTACCTTCCGTGCCCTAACAATGATAATTAACAAGTTAATCATTAACTTGCAACTACTATCCTTATTTCTCATTTGTAAATTAATTTCCTTCCTCCTCCATAATAGGGCATTGGGATCCCTTTTTTTTTTCTCTGCCTCTTCTGAAGTTGGCAGTGGCACCCAGGCTTTTTGCTGAGCCACAGCAATGAATCAAGATTCTGATGAGAGCAAGCCTTCCCCCCCATTTTTCCCCCTCAATATGCACCTTGCAGACATTTCCAGCACAATCAGTTCTCTCTGCATTCACAATATCCATCCTCATCTGTGCAGGGCTCAGAGCAGGCTGGTGGGGGCCACTACGCTGGTGGAGATGGAAGATAGCATGTGTGCCTGCACATCAAAGTCAGGATTTCTTCCCTTTCTTGCTGTTGTCTGCACAATTTATTATCAGAGAGTTGTGCCAATCTCCTGCATGTGGCCTGTGCTCATGCTGTCGGGCTGAGAAAGTTACTGCTGCTGGATTTGATTAATGCAATCCAGGTAAGTCTTCTTGGCTGCAATATTTTCCCTCTCGGTGCCAAATCTTCTTGGCCAGGACATCAGGAGCAGTAAAATCCAACTCCTCCTAAAGCTGAAGGCTGGGAAATGCTCAGCTGGGAGCAAGAAATGCCTGCTGTGTTCTTGGAGAAGAAGAGGAAAAAACTGGAAATGAGGGAGATTGGAGGAAAGAGGTGGGAAGCCAGGATAAGGTCTGCTCCCAGCTGAAAAGTGGACAATTTCAACTCTGCACAAGTCCTTCAGATTCTCAGTGCTGTTTGTCCTGCTGAATTATTAATCTAGCAATAAAACTACCCTCCCCCTCCTCTGAGCCAGGGTCTCACATGGCTTTTGTCCCACTCTATATTAGGAAGGAGCCTGAGAGCAGACAAGGAACAGAAGTGATGGGATGATCCTCAGCAAGCTGAGAATGGAAAGCTAGGTGCATTCCTCTCTGAGCTGATGACTTTTGGTGTCCTGCCCCCCAGGAAATCACACACCAACTCAGTGAGTTTTGTCCTAGGAGGGTGAGGATGTCCCAGCAGTGAGGACAAAGCCATGTCTTGGTGCTGGTGTCTCCTGCCTGCCTTTGCTTGGCTGCTTGGAGCAACTCTGCTGGCACAGGAGAGGAGCCCATACAATTATAGGATGAGTGGAGATGGGCTCAAAAAAAGGGATAGAGTGAAAAGAGACCTGCAGCCAGCAGGAGCAAACAAGTAGGACTGTCTGTGTGTAGGACAGGGAGCCTCTGATGCATAGAAGGTCCTGGATTTGCAGGTGCCTCCACTCAGTGTAGGGATTTCTCCCTTCATCCCAAGATGAAGTAGAACAGCTCTCCCCGGGAAACACAAGGATCATTGCTGTGCAGCTTCCCAGATGACCTGGGAATGATGAGCCCTCCTTCTCCAGAAGCTGCAGAGCCCTGTGAGGCCAAGTTCTTCATAGAATCTTAGAATCAAAGAATTGGAAGGGCTATCTAGTTCAACCTCCTACAGGGAGCAGGGACATCCTGCATTAGATTGGGTAGCTCAGAGCCTCATCAAGCCTGGCCTTGGATGTCTCCAGGGATGGAGACTCCACCACCTGTCTGGTCAAACTGTTCCATTGTCTCACCACCCTGATGGTGAAGAGCTCACACTGCTGGTGCTCTTTGCCCATGCCCAGCCTCCTGTCCTGGTCTTAGTGAGGAGCTGTCTGCCCTTAGGCTTCTCTTTCTGGCAGGAGGAAGATCTCAGATTGACATTTATGGAGAGAAAATTACCCTGCAAGCCTACACAGATATCTGAAAGCATCCAGGTCACCCAGGCTATTCTCAGATCCTCCTTCTTGTGTCCTATTCTAGGTGGGCTGGTGGGTGATGTCCCCCTTCTGAGCACTGTGGGTTCACCCCAGTGTTGAGGCAGCATCAGCCCCACAGAAGAACACAGAGGTGGTAGAGCCTTCCTTCATCTTAGCAGAAAGTGCTTTTGCTAAGACCTGCTCTGGTGGAGGAAAAAAAGAACAAAATAATGTCCAGGATGGTGCAGAATGTGTTGAGGGAGGGGGCACAGCTCTGCTTCCCACGGAGTAAAAATAAGCAGCATCTGTATTTTCCCTGCATGGTGCCACTGCACTATGGAGAGCTTAGAGGGGTGCTGTGACAGCATGCATGAAGCTTGAGTGGAGAAAGTAACTTTGTGTGAAAAGATGGAAATTTTTTTGTTTATAGATGGAGAATTTTACAGGGGGAGACCAGAATATGGGTCACCTGAGCTGCCATGAAGAAAGGAAAGTACTGCAGAAGTTAATGCCCAGGAGCAGCGTGGCTAAACAGCAGTACACAAATGTTATTAGAGAGGATTCTGCCTTCATGCAGAATTGCTCAAGAATGCTAACAAGGGTCTTTGTGAAGTCTCCCCCAGTAGGGTTATGTAGCCTAAGAGTTGTTGGGTTTTTTTGGTTCAAGAAAGCCACTGCCCAAAGTCTGTCTGGGTTTAAACCAATGATTTGTCTCAAAGACCTCACATGAGGAGAAACCACCCAAGTTGGGGTCAATAACCAAGAGAGCTCAGGGGGAGCAGCTGATGTGGGCTCCCACAACCTCCCAGTGTGACAGTGTTGTGGTAGGAGCTGGTGTATGGAGGGACAGGTAAGAGGGGCTGTTGGCAGTGGGGAACTGTAGCAACAGCCTTCCTCACTCATCCAGTGTGGGAGAGCTCTCTATGGGAGATCTCAGCCTGCCATTTTAAACATTGGAGTTCCTCCATCTGACCTTCCTCCCCAGGGCTGCAATGTGGAGCAGTGTGCACACTGGCTCCCTCCCTACTTATTTCACACCCTGGCAGGGAGCTGATAGTGGATCTTGATGAGCATTTTGCTGGGCAGGAGTCTCCCAACGTGCTACCTTTTCTTCTCCATTTCTCTGGGTGGTTGGTTGGCTGTCCTGCTTTCAGCCTCTCCCTGCCTGCTGGCATCTCAGCAGCACAGAGTTTTACACCACCTTCCACTTGCTTACCCCGACTCACCAACATGTCACTTACACCACCAGACATGTCACCTCTGATTCTGCCCTATAATGCGCGGTGTCACCTCAGCGGAGGATTAACCACAGCGAGCTTTGGAGGCAGCCAAGCAGAAAGCAAAGCATATGTCATCTCTCCTTATGTTTACAGGAGAGAACATCACCTGGCATCACCAGAGACAAGGGCATGCATTGAGTGATCTCCTCCTTGGGAACCAGCTTCCAACAGTGCTGCAGCTCCAGCAGCCCAAGGACATTGCCCAGCAGTCCCCTGAGCAGGTCACAGCCCGTGGAGTCTGTACCAGCTGCACCCTCAGTCAGAAGCTCACCTGAGCAGAACCACATCCATTTCCATCATCTTGGCACTCAGAATGGGAAAATGCATTTCATTAGGGAGCCACTAGCATAAAAAAACCCCTGGAAGCAAAGTCCAGCCTGACCTACATGGTCCTAAGGAGACTTCATTGCAGAGCACTTTGCTGCAAACTTCCCATCTCCTCTCCTTTGCTGTGTCCTCATGCATGTGACACTACTTTTCATCACAATCTATCTAATGTTTGTGTCTTTTAGAAGTGCTTCTCCTGCAGTGTTTTTTTTTTTGCTCTTGTATCTCACACCTCTGGATGGCTCTTGTTGAGATCCTTCAGCATTGCTCCTTCATGGGCCCTGGGAGAGCTGCTGTCCCATTCATTAGGGCAGGAAACCCATTGTGGATTGGCAGGGAAATGCATTTATCTTGTTTGAGATTTTCAGATTTCTATTGCACATCATATCCTGGCTGGCTTTTGTCTCAGTCACAAGAATACACAGTACCTGAGGGCTCATCTCTCTCTACCCAGCTTTTATAGCTTTGTACTTGTCTCATCACTGGCTCGTGTCTGCAGGAGCCAGCATGTCAGCATAATGTGTTACTACCTGCCATGGTGTCTGCTGGGTATCTGCTCCTTCCTCAGTGTCTGCCATCCTCCCCACCTCCCACAGTGATGGGCTGTGGGAGTGGAACCTCCCAGAATCACACAGAATCACAGGGATTGGAAGGGATCTGAGGAGATCATCCAGTCCAATCCCCCTGCCAGAGTGGGAAACTTAGATCAGGTCATACAAGAAGGCATCTAGGTGGATTTTGAATATCTCCAGAGAATATCTCCACAACCTCTCTGGGCAGTCTGTGCCAGTGTTCTGTCACCCTCACTGTGGAAAAGTTTTTTTCTTTTATTTCTGTGTTCCAGCTTGCACCCATTGCCCTGTGTCTTATCATTGGAGGTTGCTGAGAGGCTCCATCCTCCTGACACTCACTCTTTGCATATTTATCAACATTAATGAGGTCACCCCCGTGGTCTCCTCCAAGCTAAAGAGACACAGCTCCCTCAGTCTTTCCTCAGAAGGAACCTCCTGCTAGAGCTCAGCAGCTTCAGGGCTGTTTTAATATCCCAGTGGAGCTGCTTTAATTTCTGTCATGACATGGGAAAGGCTTTTTGCAAGGGGACCCTCACTGGCAGCTTGGTGACAGGAGTGTGCTTGTGTCCTGTGATGGATCTGCGCATGGATCTTTCTCCTGGGTGAAGGGCAGGCAGGCTGGCCAGATCCTTGGCACTGCAAGTGATGCTGCTTGTGTCTGCCAGTGACCACCTGCAGCTGCCCCTGTCTCATTTCTGTCCATCCCCAAGTGTTCTCATGGCTGCATGGTGACACAGCTCCCCTTCCCTGAGCTCCCACAAGACCACATGATGGGTATCTGCTCAGATGTCAGAGATGGGCCAAGGGATGCTGAGCCACCTGAGGATGTGAGCCACCTCTCTTTGCATGTTAGGAGCACTGAATTCAAATTTAAACCTTTCCATCACTGGTGCTGCCACCTGAATGATGACACAGCTGAGAATTTTGAGAACCAGAAGCAGCAAGATCTGCTTACCTGCCCAGCTGGCACTAAGTGATGTCCCAGAGGATGTGTCTCTGATCACCTCTCTATCCATACACCTTCCCTTAGCCTCATGCATATGTGTACCTGGTCATGTGTAATGTCTTGATGCCTTGGGGATGTCCACACATCCTTCTCCATTGGTCTAGGAGGGTCTCAGGGCTTGTAGGAGGTGTTGTGGGGTGGGCAGTGGTGTGGGGGGCTGAGCACGTAGCCCCATGCAAAGAGCCTGACACACCTGTAATAAGGATGATTGAAGGCTGAGTGCAGGATGATACAGAACAATATAAGTAAGTGGTTTTAGTGTCAGCAATCTTCAAACTTGCTGTCAAAGGGAACATTTAAACGATTTTCCTGCTACTCCAATGCATTCAGGTTATATTTATACCCAGAGAAAACTGGTGCTATAAATGTCAGGTTTGGAGAAGGGCTGGCTGCATCCATCAGAGGAGGAATTAGAAAGTAAGGAGGAATGATGTATCATTGCCAGCTGACAGACCTGTCTGCAAAGAAAATCCCTGATCCTGACCCATGCCACAGGGTGCCCCAGGCTGAGGTGTCTGCCCTGACACCCCATGTTTTTGCTCAGTGGGCAGGGCAGGCAGGGCTCTGAGGTGGCCAGAGCCTTGAGGGGGAAGGTGCCTGAAGCATTTAGCAGAGAACAAGAGAAAAAGAAACAGTAAGAATTCTGTTTCTCTGGAGTGGGAATAAAAATTTTAAAATATTGTAAAGAAGCCTTGACCTTCCCAACATCCAGGGGCTACTTGCTTTCTTCTGAGAAAGTGTGTGGCTCTTGGGAGGGTGGAAATGGAGAACTAAACTTCTTAGTGTCTCTCCAGGGATGGCCCAGTGCCTGTTTTCAGGGGAGTCAGACCAAGCAGAGTGGTGCAATGTGTGAAGGTGTGTGGGAAGGTGAGATCCAGATGGGGAATTTCAAAAGCTTTGAGCAGTTCCTGGGATGTCTGCAGAAGGAGCTTTCAGAAAGTTGTTTAGGCTCTCTCATTGAGAGTTGATTCTGCAAGAAATATTTGATGTCCTGGAGTTCTGCCAAAACAGAGCAGTTGGGAGGACGGATATCCTGCTCTCAGGTCAGAGTTTGGGGACCCCTCTGTGGGAAAGCAGGGCTGAATGCATTTGGACTAAAAGGGTCTTTTCCCACTTCTGACATCTGTTTGTTGATTTTATTCATACTTAGACTCTGCAATAAAGCCAACAAACTGCAATTTGGTTGCATCTGGTGCATGGAGAAGACCTTTTGGTAGCACATATGTTGTAGTGGAACATCATGTAGGAAGTTGGACAGTTGAGATTTTTGCTGCTGGTGTAAGAGGGCTTTGTGAGGTGGCTTTGTGAGGTGCCCAGCTGTGGGATGAGGGCACTGCTGCTTGGAGAGCCCTGGTCCAGTGCAAACTCCCTCTGATGGTCCAGCTGTTCAGAGCATTTGGTGGAATTTGCTTTTTTTCTAGAAACCTTCCTGCCATTTCTGTCTTGCCTGCCCTTTTCCAGGCAGCAGATAGCCAGAGTGAAGTTGGAAGAAATAGCATGTAATCTGCTATTGCAAATTTGACAGCAATAAGATGCTGTATTCAAATACAATCCAGGTCAAATTGGCACTGGCAGGTGAAGCAGCAGTGCACAGCTCCTGCTAAATGGAAGGACTCGCTGAAATTCAGTTAATTGAAAAATAAAAAAAATAAAAAAAAAGAGGGGAAAAAAGTGAACATTCCTGAGAACCTTTCATAGATCAGCAGGAAATCATTCCCAGTTCAGTTAACAGGTCACATTGACAAGTCTAAGAGCAAGAAAAGGTCAAAGAGGCAGGGTGTGCAGGAGGGCAGGAGGGGATTCCAGTGGCAGATGCAACAGGAGCTCATCTCTGTCCTGAAATCTCCTCCAGCTTTGCCTCCCACAGAGCCATCTCTGAGCTGACATTGGTGCCTCCTGCCTCTGAGCCATCTGCCCTTACAAAATACACTGGGAACAGAGCCTGGGCTCACCACTGCCAAATCCCACACTTTGTCAAGCCAAAATGCCTGGGTCAAACAGCATCTCTGCCAGCCCCTCACCTTTGTTGTGCACCACGTGGAGCACATTGTTGCCTTGCTGCCAGGATGTCTATGGAGGAATCACCTCTGTCTGCTCTGTACCTGGCCTGGACACCTTGGCTGGGTGTGCTGCCTGCAGCCAGTCCTTGCACCATTGCTGAAAGAGTGACAGCCCCTCTTCCATCACACTGTTGGCAAACTGCCCCAACCAACCTCTTGCTGCTCATCAAAGCCTCACTCCACAAAGCAAGTGTTGCTGAAATGGTGAATTTGGATGATCAACATGAGAAAAAAAAGAGGTGAAAGGGGGTGATTTTACAATATCTTGATTATTGGTCTAGGAACTAAAGAGATCTAAAGCCAGTAGGGGTAAATCAACAAATTCAGAGTAGATGTAGAGGTCTAAAAGGTGATTAACCATCATGGCCCTGGGCTGTGGTGATTTTCTTGTCCTGGCATCTTTAGGTTTGTTTTTTTTCCTTGCAAAAAAGTGGTTTGGTTTGGTTGGGTTGAGGGATGTTCTATCAGACCTCCAGTGCTCTGAGTGCATAAAGGCAACAACAAGTGCCCTTGGGCCATCTCTAGATCATTTTTTTCTGCATTGATCTGGGTTAAAAATAATATCATTCAAGAAAACAGTCATTTTGGTGGCTGTTCCCATAATTCTGCTGACACTACCACCTGGCTTCTTGGTAGAAGGGAAAAGGGACAGGAGGAAGAGGACTGTTCAAGCAGCTCCTGATGTATGGCTTTGGTAGGTGCTGGATTCCATCTAGTCCACCTGGAAATGGTCATTCTTATCAGTCATTATTTGATGATGGTGCTTCATCTGCCTCTTCCTCCCAGCACAGGATGTTCTTGGAATCTTCCTTCTGTGTTGCTACTGAGCCAGACATGGGACAGGTGAGAGCTGTTGGCACAGTGCTTCTCTCCAACAGAGCCCAGAGCAGATGCCAGAGAAGAAGAAGCAGTGCCAGACAAGCACCCAAACCCCCCTCCTCCCTACAATTTGTAGCTCAGGGACTTTCTGGGTATCATTATTGTAACCCTCTGTGAACTTTTTTTCCCTCTCAGCTGCCCTTGAACCTGTGGGGATTTTTTATCTACCCATGTTCTCTGTACACTTTGCACTTCCCCTTCACATGTTGAAATGAAGGCACAGCAGGGAAGTTGAGGAAGTTGGCCACTCACCATGGAAATCAGAGATGGGACTGAGAAAGGCAAAGGATTCATGGAGCTGGGGAACCTTTTCATGGCATCAGATAGGAGAGAAGGCAGAGGGTGGAGAAGGAGGGTTCAAATAAGACCCTAGAGCTTCTTGCTGCAGGAGGGTGTCTGTCAGTGTTAGGTTGCTGCAGTAAAAAGCAGAGAACATTATCCTTGCCCCTTCAGGACAAACTGAGAAGGAACCACAACTCCTGTGGCAGGGAGGAGAAGTAGCACCACCTCAGCTGCTGATTTCCAGCCACAGCCCAGGCAGAGGGATGCTCCAAGTTGTGTGACCCACACATCTACACTTCACTCTTCTGCATGTTCAGGCCTCCTGTGGTTGGCTTCCAGGCATTCCTGGCAATCCCCAACCACTCCATCAGCATAAGGTGATCTTTAAGCTCCCTGGGAGCACTGCATTGCTTGGAGTCAACCCACATTAGCATCTAGGTTCCTCCAAACTGAGAAGGGAAGCTCAATTCACATCCATGCTCACTGCCCCAAGTCGCTGCATGGAACCCACAAGGTCTTCTCCATTCACTGGGCTTTTGCCTTCTCACTGCTGTAGAAAACTGGGACTCTTCCAGCCCTACCAGGCAGCCCAGGTCTGCCAAACCTAAATGGAGGGATACTGCAGAGATTAGTGCTTTCTCCTGACCTGAGCAGCTCACCCAGTCTTACTTTTATTAGGAAGAGAATGGATTAGAAAGTCAGATTTCTTGGTTGTAATCCTATTTAAAAAACTGCTCTGAATCTTGTGTCCTCAAGCAGAGGGGGCTTGCTTCCAGCTTCTTTCCCAGCTGATACCCTGTGCATCTCTACACTTCCCACAGCTTTTTGCACCCACTGGTACATATATTCAGTAGTGTGTGTGTGTGCATGGAAACAGCCTTCCATCTCCTAGGACTTTCACTGGGACAAGTCTTCTCCCACCATGGCTCAGCCCCAGTGCTGGTGGAGCAGGTGTCTGATATCTTACCCATGGCTAACCTAGAAAAGAGATATTGGTCATGCCTCTGGGATCAATGAGATCTCTCCCCACAACCTCCTGGATTCAGTTGCTTTCCTTTTTTCATCTTCCTTGCCAGACACTCAGTCTTTTCTACTACATCCTTTCTCTTGCAGCAGAGCACCATCCACATCCTCCAGACACCTCTCCATTCCCTATCTCCCTCCATCCACCAACACCATTCTCCAAAGGTATATCCCAGGTTCATCTGCAAGCACACCAAGCATGTGGGTCAGCTCAGGTCTTCACCAGTAAGATGATTTGTGAAAGGTCTGAAGTTTCCAGTCATTTGCTCTACCCAAAGGGGAGATATTGGACTGGAAAAATTAGGAAATTAGAATGTCTTCTGAGCCACAGAGCAAACCACAGCATTGTTGGAATTGCAGACTATTAAATGGGACGTGCCTGCAGAGCATTTTCTTAGGCAGGGGGTGGCAGCTCCCAGGATTGTCTTGTAAAACCTTTTCTGGATGCTCATATTGCTGCTCCTTGGGGACTGCAGGCTGGGGGACACACAGGAGTAGCTCAAACACTGTGGCAGGAGTAGTTCAAACAGCTCTTGCCATGGTCTGCACCTCCCTTGATATTTTTTTACCCTATGGGTTAATACAATTGTTAATGCATGGGAAGGAGCATTTTCTTTTGCAGCCATCTCCTCCTCTGTGTGGTTGTGTCTGTGATGCACTGCTGCCCATTTAGGAGAGGACACTCCTGGGGGATTCACTAATGAGACAAGCCACAAGTATAAACAAATGGTTTCACACAGCAGCTCACGTGACAAGTCTACTGCTCTCAGTCATCTGCTTGAAAACCCTTGGAGCAACTGCCATAGTGAGATTGGACATCACAAAGAGGATCCCTATGGACACCATGGAAAAGTCCACTTGGATTTTTCCAGAAGTCCTGCTGCAGGATGCAAAAGTTTGCCCCACACATTGTGACAATTTTCCCCCATCTCAACACTGCAAGTGGATCTTGCCAACTGGTCTGGGAAATCTCATTTTCCATCCTCTTGACAATTGGGAGTGCCCTGGTGTGGGGTGGGGAATGTGGAGCCTGCAAAGCCTGGTGGTTTCATTTCTGGACCTCATAAATATGCTGTTGGGTTCCAAAGCAGGTGTGAAATACAGGATGTTCCTCGTGTGTCCTAGAGCTATGCAGGATTTACTTGACACGAGGCTCTGGATACACATTCCTTATCTCACCAACCAAGATTTATAGCAGCTGTGAGATTTACTCTGCCAGTAAAATTCTGTTAAATGTAGGGATGAGTCGTGCAATGACTATTGTTTGGGGATGTATTGTGTCTGCTGGCAGAAAAATGGTCATGTCTCTACCCAATCCCACACAACTGCCAGGTGCAGAGGGTAAAGATGCACAGGGAGGGGTGCAAGGAGGTAGATGATGCTGCCAGCAGAGGCAGTGAGGCAGCTGGAGGCTGAACCCTCTGCCCATACTGGTCCTGCTGAAGAAGGACAGATGGGCAAGGAGCTCACAATGCTGGAAAAAGCATCTCTTTGAGCATGGAGGGAGCAAGCAATGAGCCCAGCACCACCAGCTCTGCAGCATGGTGCCCACTTGGGGTGGGCCATGGGTGAGGACATTCATTGTAGGACAAGGATGGATCACCAGTGGAAGCAGCTCCCTGGAGGCTGGAGGCACCCAGCACCCCAGGCTGGGCTCATTAGCTGGCAGCCTCAGCGCTGGGGCTCCTGGCAGAAAGGCTCTTTTGATGGAAATGAAAATTTTCACTTTTGAAAAACCTGAAGTCAGGGAATGAGCCTGAGGGTTACCATGGAAACCCATCACTGAGCCGTGCTGCAGCAGGAGACACAGCCACAGTGTCTCTGGGTCTGCAACAGCCAAACTGATGTGAGCAGGAGCCAAGAGCTGTGTGCCTTGGAGATACCCTGTGTGTCCCCTGCCATCAGTGGCCACAGCCCCGGAGCCTGCAGGAAGGCAGCTGTGCATCTCCCCAGGATTAGGGGGGTGGGAAAAGTGATCAGCTGATAGGATGGGTTTGCTTTGTGATGATAGGAATGGGCTGAGAGTCAGAGCAAGGCCGTGCTCATCACACCATGGGCCACCAGCCTGGCACAGAAACACATGAGGCTGAGCAGCAGCAGTGAGCTGCACACCACAGCCTGGCTGCAAACTTACATCTCAGAGAAGATCAATAGAGCAAATTATAACAGCAGAGCAATATGAGAGAGCCCCCAAAAAAAATCCCAATTACAGAAAACCCAATTAATATGTTTTTAAACAAAAATTATGGCAGTATTTCAAATCATATTAACACGGCCACCAAAGTTTCACAAGGGCGGTGAGGCAATTCTTTAGCCTGTGGCAGTAG
This sequence comes from Turnix velox, assembly GCA_013400935.1. Classification (NCBI taxonomy): domain Eukaryota; kingdom Metazoa; phylum Chordata; class Aves; order Charadriiformes; family Turnicidae; genus Turnix; species Turnix velox. The sequence continues at coordinate 21,650 of VZTY01035498.1, read as the reverse complement.
GGTGGGAAAGAACCCAAAACAAGGGTGAGAATGGAAAACAATTGCTTTGATACAGCCTCTGCTGGGAAAAGCAAGTTCTCTTTCCAACATGCAGCACAAGGACTCTCATATACTACCCCAACTCCCCACTGGGCTGCAGATCAATAGTCCTGTAGAAAAACAGAGTCAGAGAACAAGGAATGGAGAAGAAAAAAGAAATAATATATTGCACCAGCTCCCCCCAATCCTTCTAGGAAGAACATAGCCAGACAAAGAGATGTGAAGCCCAACCTTCCCAAAAGGAATCCAACCCGGAAACCTGACCCCTGAACAAAAGAGCATCCTCAAAAAAAAACAATGATGCTTAAATACATCGCTGATTGCTCCTGGGAACCCTGACACAATACAGGAGCAAAAGGAAAGCCTTGACTTGATCCAAGACAGGAAACTGTACCTCGGATACACTGGAGGTGCTGGCATGGAGCCCTGCACACCTCCAGGAGCTCATCCTTGCTTGTCCAGCTGGATGCAGCCCTTGGGCAGCAGCAAGGTGCTGAGTTGTGGGCAGCTGGAGGACCCCCTGCAGCAGTGAAGAGTCCTGCAGCAGGCAACAGAATCCATTAGAGTTCTATTGGATCCCTCCCCAGGAACAAACTAGAAGGCACATCTATGGCCTGCAGATGCTCAGGGACAGAAGGAGGAGTTTTCCTGCTTCGGTGACTACCCAAAAAAGAAAAAAAAATTGCTACATGAAGGAACTGGTGCAAAATCATCTGACAACACTGAACCCGTGTGCTGATCCATCAGGCATGGGATAAAAATAAACAGCAGGCAAACAANCCCACCTTCTTCTGAGCCAAGGTGAATTTTTGGGTCATCTCTATGCCTGGGACTGCCTCCCACAGTAGGAGAAAAAGGCTAAACTCACATCTTGTCAGCTCCCANTGGGGCTGGCAGGAGGAGCAGGACAGCAGCTGAGCACAATGCACACTCACCACTGTCCCCACACACAAGCATGGCTGTGACAAAGGGCCATCACTATATGTCAACAAAAACTACTGACCAGAAACCTGGAGCAGGGCATCTTCCAGGGGAAGATGGAGTCTCCATCCCACTCATCTGCTCTCTCTCCAGCACTGTAAACTACAGCCATGCAGGCAGCCCTGGGCAGGTGGGAAGAGCACATCTCACACCTTGTGTGTGGGACTCATGCATGTCCAATACAGAGGAGCCATCAGGTGGTTAATTAGATCCAGCACTGTGCTCCCACTGAAGTCCATTAACAGAGTTTTAGCTGACTGCTCCCTGTTTGGGATAACTGATGTGAGCAGGGTGGGAGAGAAGCAGCAGGAAGCCCCAGAAAGGAGGATTTGTGCTGTGGCTGGTGTGTGAGAGTGAAATCACACGCTGTTCCCTGCTGGAGTTTCTCAGCACCAGAGTGTCTTATTCATCTCCTTCCCTCCTGCTCATGGAGCAATGTCCCAGGCTGAGCAGGAAGCAGCTGTAGCCTGGATTACCTGGTCTGATTCAGGGCTCAGCTCCTTTGCAGCCCTCAGGGAGGAGGAAGGAAGCAGCACAATAGCTCAGGGCCAAAGGAAAGGGTCTACACAGGAAGACACTCCTCCTTCTTTCCTAAGCCTTGCTTTTCATATTGGAATGCCTGCTCAGCAGCCCCTTCCCTTGGACTTTGGCCATGGTGGTGAGGGGCTGTGAACCTCCTTGCTACACTTCTCCCTGCTCTCCAGAAGCTGTGGGAATTAAGCCCTGAAAGCACAGGTGAGCAGCTCACCCTCAAAACACCCCAAGCAGATGATGTTCTACAAGCACTTAAAGGATGGGGAGGTGCAGGAAGGAGCTTTGCAGGAGGTTTTGAGCAGACAAAGGCAGCAAGTGCTGCTGGTGCCTTGGACAGGGCTGTATCCAGGGCAGGGGAGCCACCTTCTCTGTCCTGCACAGTCTGTGAAGGGTGAGTGAGGAAGAAAAACAAGACACCATGGGATGCTCCATCACTGTGGGACATGTTCCCATCCCACAGATAGGCTGCAGGGCTAACCCCATAGACTCTGCTTGCAGCCTGGCACAGCCCAAAGCCATGGCTGGCACTGCAAATCCCTCTGCCAGCAGAGCTCCCATCCCAGGCACCTCTTTCACATATCCCTTCCATCTCTTTGTTTCTCCTTCTCCTCCCTCATTCATGCAGATCTGCTAGGCTCCTTCTCCGCTGCTGAACTGCCTCCAGGGACCTCTCCCTCAGCTTTGCTGAGATTATTACTTTTCAAATTTCCTCTTAAACAACGGCAAACCCTGTTGAGAAAAGCCAGCACTCCAGGTAGGAAGCCTGCTCACCTCCACGCAGGTTTCCTCCTGCGGGCTCTTACCCTCCCTTCCCCTCAAACCCCCGAGGTGTTGTAGAGGTGGAAATTCTGATGCTTCACTTCTCAATAAAGAGTGTCAGAAAGGAACAAAACTACACAAAAGCCACACGGGGAAAAATAAAAGCTCCTGATGCATTGCTGGGAGGGCTGGGAGTGGAACGCTGCCTGCATGAATGTGATGAGGAAGGGACAGGGAAGCAGGAGGATGCCATCACTTGCTGCTGGATCAGGAGGTGATCTCCTGCACACCCATTGAGCCAGCTGCTGCCCTGGCCTGTCCCTACCTCAGGACTGTGTGGTTGCAGTGGAGCAGTGCTGCTGCTGCCTGTGGGAATCTCCAGTTTCTTCCTGAAGCACTCTCAGATAAATGGTACCGTGGGAATTCACAGCAGGAACCCCAGGACAAGCCCCAGTGCAGCTCCCAAAGGCTTGGCTTTCCGGGTATCTTCACTGGAGGAATGAGAGGATGTGTCATTATCCACTAAATAAAGCTAGCAGAGATTTGCTGGGGTTTGTTCCATGCTTCCAGCCTGCTCAGATTCACTTTCCCCTGGGAGGGTTCTGGCATGACCATCGTTTCCTGCTTGGAGCCAGAGCAGAGGATTGGAGGAGGGGCAAATGCAGAGCCACCCACCCCTGCCTCTGCTCTGGAGCTTTTGCTGGATGATGTCAGTGGTGCCAGCTTGACCTTCCAGACCCATCACACCCTTCTGGTATCTATAATCTGAGATACTGAATGTTTACATTCATTTTTTTCCTGTGGCATGGGGACAAAAACATCCTAAACTGGAGCCTGAGGCTTCTGGGAATGAGCTGTGCACCATCAACCAGTCACACTAGAAGAACATCCACCTCTACTCTGATGGTTCTCCACCTCAGTGCCACCCCAAAGCCCCTTCCCAAGCCATCATCGTGGCCTCTCCTCCCTTTACTCCTGATTGGACCAGATGTTTCTCCTTCTCTCCCCCCCAGCACATCCCCCACAGCAGTTGCTGGATCTGACATCTGAGAATTATTTAATGTATGTTTTCCTTCTTGTAAATGCAATTTGGTGGCTGGAAATGGGGAGGAAACCACGTGAACAGAGCCTCCCTGTGGATCTCTGGCAAGACTTCTGCCCTTTCCCTGGTGCTTGAGGGACCTTGTCAATGAACAAGACAACCCATTGCCAGGAGCATCTGTCCTTTGTAAGAGCTGATACGGGGTGCAGAGCCCCAAATCCCCACCCTGATGGCATTCCCTATTTGTCAGCTGTGGAGTGGATCCTAGTGGATCCCCTCTGACTACATCCAGCATCACCCCACTGATCCACAGCAATCAGGATTTGGGGAGAAGCAGCATGAGAGGACCAAGAGCATCACTTTTTCCCAAACAAACAGCACTGAAATTACAGGCAGATTAATTTAGCATGAACAAAATGCTATTGCAGCACAAATGCCCTAGAGCTGTAGTGACCAGGCAAGTTCTCAGGCTTCTTGGAGGGTTGTTTTGTGTTTTTATTTTCCAGAGAGAGAATATTAGTCAAAGCAGAGCTAGCACTGGCTTGAGAATGCCACCGTGCCAAGGAGCACAGGGGTCAGCTTGAGAGCTGGGAGTGCTTGGTCAGCACAGGGAATGGGGGAGGCAGAAAACTGCAAGGGTCACTCAGGGAGCCTGGGAGAGGGGCTGCAGGGAGTCTCTGGTGAGAGCAGAGCACAGAAATTAGAGGCAGGCAGACAAGTGACATTGCCAATAGCTATTATTGCATCTTGCAATCCTAACACAGGGAGGAGGGGAAACAACAATCCCCCAGCTGATCTGGCCTGATCCAGTCTGAGCAAGCAGAAGAAAAAGGGTGCAGGCTCTGCCCCAGGGTCCATGCCACAGTTTCAGCAGCCACTGGGGCATTCCCCAGCTCTGGGTTGTTTCTGGGCAGTCCTACAGCTGCAACATTCATTCTCCCCTCTGAAACAGGCAGCTCACAAACCAGCTCAGCACAGACTCAAAGCAATGAACATGAAAGCCAAGAAAACAGCACTGCAGAACAACTGGAAGCATGGAGCTTCCAAAGCTGTGTCCAAGTGGCTTCACAGTCTGCTGATGGGGATGACTTAATGTGCTAGGCTACAGTTAGCTCAGATAAAGGAATCATAACCAGGTCTAATGATTCCCAGAAGGTCAAGGTATATAAGGATGACCAATTCTCTAGGGCACAGCCAGCTCATGGCAACCAGGAAGGAGACATGGGAATAAATGTGGAGGGTGCTCTCAAAATATCACCCTAGGAGGGGGCAAAACAGGCCCTCAGAAGTGAGGGATTGTTAGGGAAGGAGTTGAGAACATCTGCAGTCCAGGAGCTGTAGATCCTTTACCACTTTCCTCCTCCATCCCACAGAGGTGGAACCTATGAAGGATTTGAACTGGTAAAGACACCAAAGTACCCTAAACTGAACATAGGGAGAGAGGAGAAGTATGAGAAAGGCATCCAGTTTGGTCACACATAGCCTCAGCCAGGAGGAGATCATCTCTCTTATTACAAATGGGAATTCAAATGCAGATAAGAATGTTGGAGGAGCTCTGACTTGTAGGTAACAATTGCTGCTTGCTTTTCCTATGCCATGTGTGAGTTCCAGAGCCTCTTCTACCCTTCATACCCTTCAAAGATGTCTCCACTTTTGATTCCTAAAGTGGCAAACAGAAGTTGTGTATTTTGCTTTGCATTTCTTTCCTGGCAGCTCTCATCACTGCCTTTATTTTACCACCACCACTCTGGATCAAGGTGATAATTTTGCTGGAAGCAGGTGGTAATTCTTGTTCTTGTGCTCTGCATGTACCAGTGAGACTCTGTCTCCTGTACCCTGTGCTTTCCACTGAAGTCAAATGTCATCAGATCATTTTCTGGCACAGCACCCAGTGCCACGACAGCATTTGGCAGCTCCTCACAGTCAGATTTTGTTTGGCTGCCCAAATTAATTTCATGTCATCAGTGAGTTCTGCACAGCAGCCCAGCTCCTCATTTGACTTCAAGGGCCTCCTCCCTCTCACCTATGACAATCACTGATTTTTTTTGTACCCTTTATTTCCTATTTTTCATCCAGGAGAATTTCCCTTAGGAGGAGTTTCCATTTTGATGCATAGCAAGTGCATCTCCCTCTGAGTCTCTGATGAGGGATGCTGCCCAAATGAATTTTGAAAATCCTACCAGATTACACCAACCAAATCACCACCATGCACATATTGATCCCATCAGTGAACATTAATGGGTATCTGATGCATGATTTCCTTCCACAGAAACCAAAGCAACTTTCTGAGATGATTATCCTATTTATTAATTTACTCAGTAGCTCTGTTCTTTGTTACAGTTTCCACCTATTTGCTTGACACTGATCCACTGCTCTCTAACACTCTACATGCCACATAATACTTTAAAAAAAACACAAAGCACATAAAAAACCCAGTGGCACATTCAATACCTTCCCTTACTTTGCTACAAAGATGATTTTAAGTGATGGGTTATGAATTATGGTTAGTAGATGGGAAATGTCTTCTCTTTCTCTACAATTTTTGGGTGAATCTCCCTGGTTCTGGCAATTAGTTCCTATTCATGCTGCCAATTTGTTCTAAATTCTCTTTTCTAATGGCACTCCCATTTGAATCAATTCCTCTGATTTTCTAATATCAACCTGGAGTGTTACCTGAGGCTAAGCCAGCCTTGGGGAACCAAGAAGTCTCATTTTCTCCCTCTCTCCCCTTTCTCTTTAATTTCCTTTCTGACTCTCTAGCTGGATCCCTCCCCCTCCCTTTTTTTCCCTGGGACTGAGTTTTCTCTCCTGACAGGCCTTGGTATCTTCTCAGAATTTATAGCCTGATTGTATTATCAATTAGGATGTTCCTTCCAGCTTTTATGGCTGCCAAGTCACAACATTTTCAAGACTATGGCAACATACTGTAGATTATACACATAAAATAGGTATTAACTGCATCTGTATCTTCCTAGACTCATAATTTCCATCTTCTGTTGGGCTCTCAAAAGACTACATGAGGCTTGGAGGCAGGCATGCCTTTAGACAGTGCTCTCTAAATTACCTTCCATGGAGCATATTGGAGAACAAAAGACTCTCCATCTTTTCATTTCTTATCCCCTCTTCTCCTGTGCAATTGAACTGAGTTGCAAGTGAAGGCAACAACTCCCCTGCTGCTCACCTCCTCCTCCTGCTCCTCAAGAGCTATGCAAGGCTGCAGAGCCCTGCTCAGATCTGCTTCTCTTCCCAGGACAACCCTCACTGCCCTCCCCCAGGATAAAATGAATGTGGTGGGAGCCAGCAGGCCAGCTTTCAAGATACCTCTTTAACAAGACCAGGATGGAGTGAAGAATCATTTCATAGGTAGAGACAGAGCAGTTGCCTGCTGAGCTGGTGTGAAAAGTCCTGGAGCAATGGATAGATCTCAGGAAGGGCTCTTGCTATGGGATCTTCAGTAGAGGAAAAAAAGGAGGATTTAGACTAGAAAGGCATCCCCATGTCTCTCCTGGCTCCCCCCATGAGGGAGTTGGATGCAGAACAGCATCAAGAGACACTCTGAGTTTCCTCTCAGCCTTTGCTGGGGATCTTTTGTAAGCTGCCTGCCTGCTAAAGGCTGATTTGTAAGAGCAGCTTTTCTCCTGCTACGTCTCCTCTCTGTTGACCAACTTCATTAGTTCATGAAATGAAGCTGAACATCCCTTAGGAGAAGAATGTAAACTCTGCCTGACTCACTAACTTCCTCAGCTGTAAGCTGGGCTTGCATGACCTAGAGAGCTTGTGGCTTGATAGAGCATTTCAAGGCTAAAGAGATAAATTCCTGATAAGATAATGGAGATGTCTTTGCGGTGATGGAGAAGGAGCTGCATGTGAGACTACATTTGCATCTGATTTGAGGTTGAAGCTTCTCTGAGACCTTCCTTGTGACCCCAAACTTGCATTTAAGATCTTGGTGTGCAGCCTGAGCAGGGATGTCATGCCCCTCCCACACTCTCTGGGTCCTCTCCTGATGCATGAGCACAGAAGGCAAGAGCAGTCTGGTAACCAAGAGCTCTCTCTATGAGTTCAACTTAAACCCAAACATGAACAAATTCAGAAGTTGTAAACTGCTGAAAAAACAAAGTCATGTGCATACTAAGTTAATTTAATGGTGGAAGCAAAATTAGAAGGGCATTCATCCTGGAGATGTTCAGGGCCAGGTTGGATGGGACTTTGAGCATCCTGAGATGTCTCTGCCCAAGGTAGGGGGAGTTGGAACAAGATGATCCTTAAGCTCCTGACATTCTGTGACTCTGTGGTCCAACCTCATGAAGTTCAACAATGCCAAGTGCAAGGTCCTGCACCTGGGTGGAAGCAATCCCAAGCACAGACACAGGCTGGGTGGAGAGTGGCTTGAGTGCAGCTCC
>VZTY01035498.1:0-13472 GCA_013400935.1 Turnix velox | reverse complement strand
TGGGAGGTGTCCCTGCCTATGGCAGGGGGGTTGGAACTCGATGATCTTTGAGGTCCCTTCCAACCCAAACTATTCTATGATTCTATGTGACTCACAGGAAACCCTAAGAGTGAGTGGCAAGCAGTGAGGACATCACAGAAGATGTAGTGAAGCTTTCATCAGGAACACAATGTGCACTTTGGCAAGGTGGATGACAGGATCATTACACAGAAGCTGGTGGCTTTTATTAAACTGTTGGGACAAGGGGAATGTGAGTGAACATCTTTTGGTGTTAGTTCTACTCCCAAGACATTTGGGAGAATAACAGCTCTGATCTTGGAGACATTTCAAGAAGCTGAAATTAGGATGAATGCTGGTTTTAATGTGGACTAATGAGCTTAAAGAGCAAAATTAAAGACTCTGAGCAATTTTGCAGAGTCAAGGCACTTAACACTGAGGCGAGGAACATCAGAATCTGATCTTTGCAAGCGTTTTCCATCTTATGCACAGAAACAGCAAACAAGACAGAGTGTCTGATTCAGATTAAATGGTTAATTATCACTGCTATTGTTGAACTCTGACAGTGTAGCTAATCAGTAATGTGGGAGAGAGAAGTAAAGCCAGCCTGGCTCTGAAAGCCTGAAATGCCAGGGAGAATACAGAGAGCACCAGAGCCTCACAGCATTGCAAGCATATTTATTAGTGTCATCTCACTTCTCCCGAGACTGACAGGAGATGGGGATCTTTAGCATGGACTTGACTGGAACGAGATGATAGCCCCAGGGCCAAGAACTGGATGAGTGGTAATAACAAAAAAAAATAATGCAAGAAATACCCTGATTTATTGGGATGGTCACCTGTGCCACAAAACTCACTACAAATCTCTCTGTGGTAGATAAACCCCAAGGGATTTGCCGGATGGTGACATTGTCTCATTCTGAGCAGTCACGCTGGTATTAAGTTGAAATTAAAATACCTCTTGCCTTGCAACAACAGGCTTCAAGGTTTGTTTGATGAGCATCTGGCTGTACTACCTAAAAAAAAAAATAAAAATTGCAATTACAATTGCAACAAGGTCTCTGCAGTGAGGTGCAAAACAGGAAATAAATGTTCCCAGCTGGGTAAAAAAGTCCATGTATGAGAAACCCTTGCATCAGCTTGCTGTTTCTTCAGAGATAGGTCTTTGCAGCTTCTACTTGAGCTCCCTGGCACAACGGGGAGTAGGAGGTGGCCATGAGGATTGGGTACAGTTCTTCCCAGGGTGGGGACCTCAGGTGGCTGAGCTGTAGTGACAAGATTCATCTTTCTTCACAGAATCATCTTCTTGTTCTGCTGGACATTGTTGTTTGGGGGCTGAGCAGTTTTCTGGTGTCACTTTGTGACACACGTGGCAACAGGGCATGGTGACATGCAGAGGACAGCTCTTAGGTGGAGAGGACAAATGTGCAGGGCTGAGCAGGAAAGCTCAGAAGAATCTGTGGGAAATCCTCATCTGGAGGAAGCTTTCCCTCCTCTTCACCTCCTGATATCACATGGGTGACTTTGCATTAACTAAATCCTCTCCATCTCTCACCACAAATCACATGTGGACACAGGGTAAAGTGGACAGACTTACCTCCATCCTGCTCTCTGCTCACCCCCAACTCCATTGACATTTTAGCTGTCACTGGGCTTCCTTTTGGGGGAACCCCCCCCTTGGACAGTGGTTCCATTCTGTTCCAGTTGATACTGTCAGGGGGGAAATTCAATTATTCTCTTCATGGAGCCTGAACTGAGTTTGGCAGGAACATCAAACACTTCCAACCAAGGTTGCCAGTGCCTCTTGCACCTTTCAGTGGAGGTTTCTAGATTAATTTCTTGCCTTGTTAACGTGAACCTCAGTGTTTCAGGTGGAAACCAACGTTCAAGGCATTTCCCACTTTGCCAAGACAGTGGGGTTGATGTGAGATATGCTTCCAGATGTTGGAAGGATCTCAGAGGACTGCTCAGGCTGAAGCTCAGAGAATTCATCAAGCCTGCTTTAGTGAGGGATGCACAAGGCTCTCCCTCTGCTCTGGAATCCCTCTTCTCAATTCCAAACCCTCATCCAAGTAGGAGCATGAGCAATGTACTGCAGCCTGGATCCTGCCTTCATCCCACCTGAAGAGGACATCCAGGTGAGGATGAGAGGCCAGGTAGGATCTGCTGGGCTCTTGGGACCAGCAGGGGGTGGAAAGGCTTGAAACAATTCAATTTAGCAGATGCTGTTCACAGGGACATGAGGAATGGGAAGTTGATGCTAAACTGGAGCCATAATTTTCATAGCAATGCAAACAGATCCAAATTGTGATAAAAGGTTTTCATCTATGGAGGCTTGGAGGGGCCCCTCTGCTCTGATTTACTGTGCCTCTTAATGTCACATCTGACAGCACTTTGCAAACAGAGTCTTCTGGCCATAAACTAGCAGGAGAGTGAGTTAGTGAGGCTGGGGGGAAGGGTGATGAGAGTAGAGGGTGGGAGAGGGGAGAAGGGGATGCCCTTAATGCTCCTGTTGCTCAGGCAGTGCTCACTCATTTACCTGTGAGGGCAGCAGAAGAGACCAAAGGAGGAGGCAAGGGGAAGATAAGACCAAAGACCCAGATTGGTGAAGCTCAGTGGAAATCAGCCAGCTTCTCCTGCTAGTCTCTGTGTGATCTGCACATTCAAATGTGAATCTGACTCTTTCCATCCCTGAGGGGAGCCCGGGCAGATTAGTGCCACCTCCTGCTCTCCCAAGTCAGCAGAGACCCCAGAGCAGGGGATCTGGCTGCTTTGGGAGGATTTCATGGCTTGGCAGGGAAACAACATCAGCCAGAGCTGCTTTGCCTGCCCTTCTCTGCCACCTCCTTTGTGCTATTGTTGCTGCATCATCTGCTCCTCTCACCTTCTCCTTCTTCTTCCAGGGAGTCTGACCCCAAGTTGAGAACAAAGAACCCTGCAGGGAAAAGACCCCCCAGATCAAAAGAGGGCAAGCAAGAGAGATCACAGAGACCACCAGGAGAGATGCATGTCTTGCCTCTTGTCTGGGAAGGACTGTCTTCTGCCACCTCCTCTTTCAGCTCTGGGTGTGACCAGATGAGAAGCCTGATTCCAGGAGAATGCTGGTCTCAACACATGTGAGACACTTCAGGTCCTGGGCTGGAGAATGTCAGGGGTGCTGGGTTAATTGGGAATATGGGTAAGAAGCAGGAGCATCAGGCTGATGGATCACAGCCCCCAGGCATCTGAGCACACAGGCTGCTACGTTTTGCTCCAGTGGAAGCATTCTCTGCCTGTTTGGCTCCATTCCCAGGTATAATGAGCTACAATAATTGAGCCCAGAGGTCAAAAATGTGTGGCTGACTGTTGCCAGAGCATAGAGGGCACTGTCTTCTGCACTGGGAAGGCTCTTGATGTAGGTGATGCCTTACCTTCATGGATACAGGATGTTGAGCAGCAGGGTTGCTGATGAAATGACCGAGAAGCCTTCTGGGAACTGTCCTGACAGGCAAATTGGCCAGACCCAGAGTGAATGAGGAGGGTAGTCTCAGCTTTGGCCACAGACCCCAGAGCAGGAGTGCCACACATCAGGAGTGCCACAGGACCCTGGTGGCCAGCCTGTGGCTCCCAGGTGCTTTCAGGAGCTGTGGTACTTGGCTGGCAGACAGCCTGGGTATCAGGGAGGCAGGCAGCCCACGTGTACTTTTTTCTGTATATCCTTTTTTCCCTGCTAGCTCAAGGATAAGATGGGATCTCAATCAGCTTTTTTGATGTCCAATGCTGGGCTAAAGCTCTGCTGGTCACACTTGGCTTCCCCAGGCAGGAGAAGAGAATACTACAGCTTATCAGACCTACAAGGGATTTGCACACTCAGCCTGACTAAGGGCTTGTTAGAACCATACTAAAATCCAGTCAGATGAATCCCTTGATATTAGATGATGCTTTTTTGTCCCTCCAGACCTTGTGAACAAGTTCAGGGTGATTCATTATCCTTTCCCTTCATTGTTCCATCACCTTGCCTTTTCTCTATGGACTTGGGCACATCATTGGGTTTTTTAAATATCTAGATGTTGTCAATTCTGAGCTCAGGTTCCTGAAGGTGTGTCCTGTGGCCAGGATCCTGAGATATCTGAAAACATGCAGCTCTATGTGACACACTCACCTAGCATGTAGCCTAGCCAGCAACACTCTGACTAAGTGCTGACACATTTGTCATCCAACCTGCTTCTTGTCCCCTGGGAAAAGTAAATGACATTATTGTAACCCAGGCAGTTAATATCAGGCCCTGCTGCTCCTCCTGTCCCTGCTTTCTGTCCCCAGCATGTGCAATGCCAACTTCAGCTCTGAAGGCAAATGAGCATGTTCTTAATGGTACTCCCAGCAGCACATCCTTGCTCCTGAGAGGACTAATCCCTGTAGCCATTCATTATGTGGCTGAAAGCAAGCAGACTGGGATTTGCTTCCCCATATTTATGTGTCAGGACCTGCTTACACTGAAGAAGCAACAAGCACAGCAGGGAAAGAGAACTGAATGAAAATACCCCAGACATGCAGCCTGACTTGGGTCCCTTTGCCTGTGGCATGTCCCTCTCTCCCTCGTGGTGCAGGATAAAACACATGTCAGACCTCATCCCCCCTGCTCTGCAGGGCAGAACCTTCCTTCCTTCATGCCTGCAAATTCCTTCTCAATTTTGAGGGAGGATCTCTTGGGGATTCTTCCTCAGCTCCACCAGCTAGCTGAGATGTTCTCCATCTCCTCATGGTTCCCACCATTATCCAAAGCTCCTCAGCTTTTCTTATCTGAGCTGCCAGAGGTATCTGACCTGTACAAGCCTGGAAATCTCTTTATAAAATGAAAAGTTTTCGTGTGGGGAGATATTTACTGTTCACTGTGGTGTTTGTTGTTATCAGCTGAAGGTTTGTTGTTCCTGACTCTGCAGTCTCAGTCTCCATTCTGCAGGGACTTGACCCCTCACAACATGCATTGCCCTGGAGTGAGACATGGGAATTTCCTTAATGATAGGAATGGTCCTGGAGAAAAATCACAGAATAGAAAGGATAGCCAGATAATGTTTAGTTTGGAGAAAAGGGCACCAAAGTCATGGTCCTGGAGCAGATAGAAGCAGATACATCCTCAGACATAATCACAGAGACATCCAAAGTGATGTGGAAAGCAAACCCCCTCTGCAGAGGTGGGAGACAAACATCACTGTTAACAGGCATGGCACATAACACTGCTCAAACCTGGCCAAGCAAAAGAGATCACAGTGTCAATCTCTGATGCATGGCTGGGTATAAAGCTCATCAGACATCATGTGCTGTGTTACTGCAGCCAGACTTCTTCCTTTATTTCATCCAGGTGGTGAATGAATGATGGACCCCTGTGTTGAGATTTCTTTATCTTTCTTTTCACCAGTTTCTCTCTAGCAAGGGACCCTGGGAGGGACACATGAGTCTTCAGACAGCAGTATAGGCTCTGGGTTTAGGTGGACCTCTACATGATGCAGCACTGTGTGGTTGAGCTGACCCTGAACATCTGAGGTGTGGTTTGCTCCAAAAAGCAGGTATTCAGAAGGGTAAAGACTTTTGTCATCTGCTGGGGCAAGGAAAGGCACGTTCCTCCAGAGTCAGGACCAACAGCAGGTGCCCCAGAGCTGGTGGTGCTGGTAGACACACTCCCACAGCTCACAATGAGTTCACATCCTGCCCACCTAGGGACCAGGTAACTTTGGCTGTTGTCAAAGCAACAGCAGCTGTTGTGCAGCTTCTTCTGGCAGTGAAGTTTTGCACTGAACCTCAATGACAGTTACACTGAGTCCCAGCCCAGATGCTTTTATGATATCTCCTTCTCATGATGATGTGCAGAGGAACCAGCACATGTAGTGGCATAAAGTGTACTTGGCATTGTCCCCAGTGAGAAAACTTGGGGCAGTAAAAACTCCAAACCATGCCACAATAGCACAGGGCAGATCTTACTTCATTTTCAGCTGTGCTCCCCACCTGCCTGCTGCTTTGGACTGTGCAAAGTCAGAGGCAATGGGATGCTGATCAGCCAGGTCTAAGCACTGGGTTTCATTTCACTTTTGGAGGTATGGCAAGTGCTCAGGGTGGCTATTTGTGTACAGGTCACTCTACAGGAGAGATAAAGTGTAAGGGATCCACAATATTAGCATCCTTCAGCATCATTAGAGATGGCAGTTAAATGTTCTCTTCCCCTGCTACCACCCACAATGGGCTTCTTAGGTGCCACTCTGGGTGCTCAGCATCTCTCAGGTGACAAGGGGAGCCCTCATGACACTGGTGCCAATTAGGGGGTGTGAATCAGAGCAAATAGCCTTTTAAATTCCTTTCTATTTGGACATGGGATGCTTCACCTAAAAAATTCCCAATCCTGAAGTACCTGGTGGGGGAAAACAACCAGTCTTGCAATGTCTTAAGGGTTCTCTATGCTGAACCCAAAGATTTTGTATAGCAGGGGTCTGGGGTAATGGGCTCTCCTCTTCCCCAAGTCTGCTCTTAGTGTCCCTTGGGCAGGTTGGAGCCTTGCAGAGAGCTGCCAACCCTCATGGCTAAGCACTTTGCTGTGAGATAAAGGACAAATGTCCACAGGGAGCAAAACAAGCTTCATTCTGAGGTAAAGCTGGTTAGATTGGAGGAGTTGCATTCTCTGGGGGTCCTGCTCTGCTCTTTCCTAGTGTTTCTGTTAGTCCTTCCAGTCCCCATGCCCCTGGGGTGTCAGTAAAACTGATGGCTCAAAACTAAGCCCTTGCACTGGTGGGACCTTTAAGGAAGATGGCAAATAGGCAGCCTCTTCTTTGTGCCAAGGGGAGTGCTCAGCACTGGCCAGCACAGAGACTCCACAGGACAAATCCCCCACGTGTGGTTGCTCTGTGTCCAAGGAAATTCCTAATCCACCTGCTCCTTGGAGCTGCTGGCCTGAGAGGGCTTAATGCTCCCAGCACGGAGAGAGCCTTGGAGCCCTGCCATGTGCTTCCCATAGTTTGGTGCCATTGCAGCACCAAGTCCTTCCTGACCAGCACAATAGCTTTCCACAATAGCTCTTCCTCTGCTCCTCTGAGGACAGGGCTGCAATCTTTCCAATGAGTTTGCTCAAAATGAAATTTCCAGCTTTTTTTACTCCCTGCCCCCTCCTTTCCTCTCTTTCCAGCTGCCTGACTCCAGCACTCCCCAGTTCACCCAGTGCTCAGGCTGTAACTGTCTTCCGTCACACTTTAATTATATGAACTGCTTTTTTCCCCCCCTTTCTCTTGGTTGCTATTTGGTGTGTGAATTCAATGTTCATAATGTACCCTGGGAACCCTGGCTCTGCGTGTGCTCCGCTGGGTCCCATTACTGCTGATTAGAAAGAGATCCTTTATCCATGCCAGAGAGGCTGGCATGTCAAAGCAGCCCCAACTTCACCATTCACATCTCTCCCTTTCTGAAGTGCTTGTGGGTCCCTGCCACTCCTGGAGTCTCTTTGAAAATCCTTACAATTCAAATAGCCAGACTGATGCTTCCATCACTGGGGTCATGGCTCCTACCAAGAGTTATTAGTGTGCCTTTCTCTCTTCTTTAAAGCTCTTTCATATAATGTGCTGTCTGTTTGTGTTTAGAAAGGATTTTTTATAGGTTTGCCTCTGCTGCCACTCTCATTGTGTGGAGCTTTCTCTGGGTTGGGGCTGAGGATGCCCTTTGTCTCTCTCCCTGGTTGTAGGAGTCACTGCCTGCTATGGGCACCCTCCCCAGTGGCTGTGGGGCCACCACTCCCCTGGTGACCATGCCCTGCTGGGGAAACTGTGAGCAGCACTGAATTTTCTCTGTGCCAGAAGTCCAGCAAGAAGTGTCAGAGCTCCTCACAGAAATATCAGGCCAAATGGGCAGCTACAAAACACATGCAGCCTGACTTGATTTCCAGATGTGCTTCCATCCTCTTTTTACTATTGGAGTTTCTTATCTTTGAGATTTATGAGCACAGTTGCAAACTTGTGTACACAGCAGCCTGTTCCCCAAAGGGCTGAACACCCCTGTACCACCAGGGCTTCTCCCACCCTGCTCTGAATCCCTCTGCTTGTGACACATCCCACTCAGAAACCAGAACCTGCCTTCTGTTCCCTCCCTGTTTCTGCAGTCACAAGCAGATTTGTGTTCTCCTTTCTCTCTATCTCAGCCAATCCCCAGGTTTTCCAATCTCCCCTGGGCATGCAGCCCCTGAGATGCTGCAGCAGGAATGAGGCATTTGGTGGATGCAGGGAAGCTGTGGTCTGGTTCTGTCTCCAGCCTCTCCTTCCACTCTTGCTTCTCTTCTCCATAGAATCATAGAATAGTTTGGGTTGGAAGGGACCTTAAAGATCATCGAGTTCCAACCCCCCTGCCATAGGCAGGGACACCTCCCACTAGACCAGGCTGCCCAGTGCCCTGTCCAGCCTGGTCTTGAACACCTCCAGAGAGGGGGCATCCACAGCCTCTCTGGGCAACCTGTTCCAGTATCTCACCACCCTCACTGTAAAGAATTTCTTTCTTATGTCTAGTCTAAATCTATCCCCCTCTAATTTATATCCATTGTTTCTAGTCCTCCCATCCGATATTATGTTAAAAATTCCTTCCCCTGCCTTTCTGCATGACCCTCTCCTTTCCTTTCCCAGTCTTGTTGCAACCTGCATCTCCTCTTCAGGTTGTGTTTGGCCTCATCTCCAGCCTCCAGACAAAATTTTGCCATCTCCCCAGGCAGGGATCCCTTTTCTTGCCTGAAAGCATGAACAAGTGGTTGGTTTATGGCCCAAAGCATTCAGGCTTATCTCCTGCCTAAGCCAGATGTGTGATCCCATCCAAGGGTGACCACTAGGGACTTCATCTAACCCATTTACAGATCTAAACCCCTTCTAAACCTCTTCTGATCCCTGCTAAATCCACATCCTTAGGCATGCCTTGTGGCCATGAGCCCCTCCAGCTAAGCTTTTGCTGTACATATGAAACTGTTTGCTTTTATCACTTTTAATTAGGTTGCCTTCTGGTTTAATGGTCTGTCACTTTTTTTTTCACTTTGAGAAAGGGGGAGCAGGTAGACAAGGCTTTTCATTACATGATATCTGTGATGGAGGGGTACCCTGCACCTCTTCCCCACACAAACTGATCCCAGGCCATTCCAGTTCCCTTCTCACCAAGTCTCTGAAGTGCAGCATTTCCATCACCCTGGTTCTTGCTGCTTCCTACCATGTTTGCTTCCATATGTCATGACAAAAAGGAACATCTAATTATTTCTCAAGATTTGCCTGGAAAAAACCAACCTGTGAGATTTACCTGAACCTGTGATCAGTCACAAGTCAAGGACCATGCCTGTGGCAGTTTTTGGCCAGCCTCCAACATGAAGACTGATACTTAGCATCCTTTACTCCATTTCTTCTGCACCCTGACGTGGTCAGTGGGTCCCTAATCAAGGAGGATGTGAGTGGAGGAGGATGTGCATGGTGAATCATGGTCATGACACATGGATTCACAGTTGTGCTCACCTCCTTCCTCAGACACCTGCTCCTTCTCTTGTTGCTGTGTGTATTTACACTCTCAGGTCATTCTCATGCTTCTACAGGCCTGGCTTGCCTTATTTATTCATGTTATATGCCCTTTTTTTCCTGTTTTTAGCCAGTGCTTTGTTGCCACTGTTGCCACATTTTGCCACTAGTCTTTCAGATCTTCCCCAACAGGTGAGAAAACATTCAACCTTGGTAAGACAAGGTGCTCATAGGATGGGAGTGTGTGAAAGCAGGACATCCCTGCTGGAAAACCAATTCACTGCTGCTGAGCTCCCCTCTGCAGGTGTAGATATTGTGCTTTCCTTCCTGGAAAAAGGTCCTGCCCCTCCTTGATGCAGTGAGTGAGTGTGGGGGTGAGTGTGCAATGGAAGGAGTGTGCTCTGATGCCTGGGCAAAGCTCATCTCACCTGCCTTTAGATGTCTGCAGTATTCATCCTTCAGCAACCTGATCTAGAGCAGGGTGTCCCTGCTCACTGCAGGGGGGTTGGACTAGATGGCCTTTGAAGGTCCCTTCTGACTCTGTGATTCCATGATTCTATGAACCAGGCAGGGAGATGAGCAACCAGCCCCTGATGATGGTGCAGAAGTTCTCCTGGATTGACTTAATCAGAGCTGGCATTGATCCTTGGATGCTGCCTGGGACTTGATGAGCACCAGACTCCAAATCTGAGGGTCAAGGGTTCAAGTCCCTGTCCAGGTATGAAGCTTGCAAGAGTTGGGTTGATGGTTGGACTTGATGATCTGAAAGGTCCCTTCCAACCTAGATGACTATGACTCCATCTCTGCCCAACGGAGATCTAGGTGAGGGGATTCATCAGAACTTCTCCAGTGTTAGCTGAGGAGCACAGCTCTTCCCCACAGCCAGATTCCAGCAAAAAGTCTGGAATAACATGCTGTGAACCACGTCTAGGACAGCAGCCAAAGTCACAGCAGAAGAGCAGACCTTCAGTGAAACTTCTGGATGGGCTGCAGAGCATGAGCTCAGTGATGCAAAGGAGAAGCTTGACTTTCATGGGGCTGCACACACGGATGTGTCTCACCAGCAGCGTGGAGCAGGGGCTGCTCATTTGATTAATGGCCCTTCTGGACAGTTAGAGAAATTGCTAGATTCAGCTTAGTGGAACAAAAAGAGACTGGCAATGAATGGTGCAAAATAAGGACAAGGGTTCAGTGAAACCCTGGCACTGTGAAATGAATGTTGTTAATACCAAGCAAGCCAGGCCAGAGGGTCACAAACATCAAGGACGGGCATTGCTCTGCTGAGTGCATGGAGAGACTAGTAATGTGGCCAGTGGCCCTATAATCTTCCCATAGATCTGTGTGGCTGACTGACAGGGGTGGGAATTTGGCCACAGCTCTCAGCTGTGCCCCTGGAAGCACCTAGGAGCTGCAGACAATGGGTGACGATGATGAGAGAGGATGAGTGAGAAGTGCCCAGAGCTGGGAGCAGCAGGATGCTCAGGCAGGGACAGATGAAGCAGCCTCTGTGCTGCAGGGAAGGAGCAGTGAGATGAGGAAAAGAGGTCCAGGAACTGCCCCAGGTTCCATCATAGCTAATTCAACCCACAGGTGATGGCAGTACCTGGGTGGAAGGTGACCACCCTTCCTGTCCCACCTCCAGGCACTGCAGCACTGGTGGCACTCAGCAGGGTGAGGCTGTATGAGGTGTTTTAGCAACACTGTAGGAGGTGTTGCTGGGTTTGTAGGCTCCAAGTGGTTCCAGGTTCCCCTCTGTTCACAAAACGATTCGGTTTCATGAGAACTGAAGGAAAAGCTCAAAGCAAAAACATCATCCAGGGACAAGCAAGAGTTGTCAGCACTTTGAAATGAGGAGGAAGCCAGAGACAGACACTTCCCAGGGTGCCTGATGTGCTCCTCCAAGAACAGCAGGCCAAAGGAAGCATGAGAAGCTCCTGACTGAAGTGGAATGGTCCCTGATAGACTTCTGTGGGACTCCTTGGAAAATAAAATCCTCTGTGGCAGCTAGACAGTTTTCAACCCTGCTCATGACATTAACCAAAGAGAAGACCTCACTGCAGACCTGCACAGACCTAATTTCCATCCATGAATAAGCCAAAGGAGCTCCTCAGCTGTTGGCAGCTCCTCTGCAAGAACCAGGGCAAGATGTGGTGAGCTGCATGTTGATGTCTGAAACACACTGATTGGAGCTTCATCCCACCAACATGGGACATTGGTAGCCTGCCCAAGTGAAGTTGGGTTTGCAGCCTGTGACATAAAGCAGAGAACAGGTTTGAAGGAAAAAAGAAACACACTGTCCCATTTTTAAATGTCTTTTGGAGTTGAGATTGTCAGCTTCTGCAAGAAGACAGGCAAATTGCTTGGCCTGGGGGGTTTCTGGAGGCTCTGGAAGGAGGACCAGGAGTATGAGCTCAGTTTGCAGAAGCAAGCAACCTGGGTTTAACACATCACTGCTTTACACTGTCCTTCACTGCTGGTGACTCAGGGTGCTTGTTGCCTCTAATGGCTCACTCCTGTCATCTCTAAGGAAGATCCCCTGTGAGGGAGCTCTGCCTTCAACACAAATGCTTCTCCAGCTGCTGACAGATAATATTTTAAAAATCAAGGGTTTAGATTAATGAGACGAACACACCCAAAGCATTTACAAGTGAGAAATTCCAAAGACATTTGTGCTGCTTCTGAGACCACCCCAGGAAAGTCAAGATATATGGGAGCTGTGTGGAGCACACCAGGCAAAGAAATCTGTGAGACTGAACTTGTGGGGTGATGGGGAGGAATGGAGGAAAGTGAGACTGGAGCAGTTTAAAATCTCAGACCTACATCAGAGGCAACTCCACTGATACAGGGTTTCTGTGCTGGTGTCAGCTTAAGTGATTTGGAGGACTTTGTGTTCAGAATTTGACAGATTGTCATGTGGAGATTTTATCTCAAGTAGCTCATAGAGGCACATTTGTGCTAACTGCCATCACAAGACCTGAAGCAAGGGCTGTAGGCACTTCCCTCTCCTTGTCAATAGCCATGCTTCCCAGTTCATTGCATGGATCATGGGGTTTTGAAATACCTGACAAAACAGAATGAGAAAAATCCTCTGGAGTTTGGGAGAGCATGCTGGCAGCCTCCTGGGATGGTGGCACAGGTAGTGACATGGAGCCAGAGGAGACCTTTGCATTGTGCCTCACTGAGGCATGACTGTTGCCTCCTGGCAGGATAACTATTACTGGGCTACAAGTCTCCTCAATTGCTCATTGTGAGCCAGGGGACTTGATGTCACAAGTGGGCTTTGACAATCATCCCAGAAGAGTTTTCTTTCCAAAATTGGTCTTCAAGACCTCAACTGAGAAATCCCTCACTCTTGAAAGCTGGTTGCTATCACAGGATCCTTTCTTATGGATCAGGGTGCAAGGTCAAATGGATCTACAGCTGAAGGAGCTTGGTGTTGTTGAGGAGGAGGCTCTTTTCTTTCCCAGGCCATTTTCCTCTGCTGTCCTTGGAGCTTTTGTGAAACCTTGCCCTTTGGGCAGGCAGCAGATAGCTGCAGTATTGAGCTGTGAGGCTGTATTCTTTGGTTGGTCATAATTCATTATCAAAACCCAGAGATGCTGGCACACAGAAGAAGTTCTCTGAGTAGGCAGCTGCCTGCTGCCACTTGACTGAGGTCAGCAGCACAGCAAAGCTACTGGGTTTATAATAACATCACTGGGGATTTTCAACACAAACACTGGCACATCACACCAGCAACATTCCTTGCACAAATGAAGACATTTACATCTACCACAGGAAAACCCAACCAAGCAATCCAAGCCCTCTAGGCCACAGACTGCATGGCTCTGCCCACCAGCTGATCCTGAACTGTGATTCCACACTGTCATCTTTCCCAACATGACACCTGGGGGAATTGCCTGCAGGGTTTTCCTGCATGATGAGCAGTGGCTGGTAGTTGGGGCCACCCCAGAAAAACCTCCTGAGAGAAGGGAGAAGAGAGAAGAG
>VZTY01035496.1:4064-20674 GCA_013400935.1 Turnix velox | reverse complement strand
AAGGCCAGGCTGGACAAGGCACTGAGCAACCTGATCTAGGAGGTGTCCCTGCCTACGGCAGGGGGGATGGAACTAGATGATCTTTGAGGTTCCTTCCAGCCCAAACTATTCTATGATTCTATCTGAAGACACTTCTCCAGGCTGGCATAGCTCCAAGACCTTCCAGTGCACATCTTCTTCCTTTTTTTGGTTTAATTTTTCCTGACAGGTCACCCAAATCGGCAGTCCTCTAGCAGTAATTAATTCTTCTTTAGAGAAAACACAGACTAACAGCATGAACTGTTGGCTGTTGCACTCCTTCCCAGGAAACTCCCAGGTGTAACCTGATCATTGAGCTGAGGGAAAGCCAAAGAGAGAACACTATGAAATAATACCAAGCAAGAAGTTTAAAAAGTGATGGCCATGCCTCCAAGGACCTTGTGCTCCACACTCTGGCTTGGGATTATTCAGAGAAAAGTAATTTCCCTGGATAAAGCATGAGCTGGCAAGGCACTGAGCTGAGCATCATGAGGATGAGATTACTATCACACAGTTTATCCTAGTGAGACATCATTGTCCTTACAAGTAACTAATGCCCAAACAGCTTAGGACATGCATTTGGCACTTTTATTTCTTCCAGTCACAATCCAGAGCCACTCTTCTCTAGAGGAGGCAGAGGATTATTTCCAGAGTCTGATAATAAAAAAAAAAAAGAAATTTCTTTGTCAGATTATGTCAAATTAATGAGACTCTACCCACTGCCAATGAGTTCTTTCTTTCTGAGTGTTCCCATGTTGTTCCATCAGATGTCATTGCTGAGCCTTCTAACAAAGGTCAGAGAAACACTCACTGGGGAAATTCCATGAGAAGATTGACCTATGCATACATAGATGCTCAGGTTAACGTGTAGACCATGCTAGATTTCCGTGGTTTAGTCAGAAATCTTTTTTACAAAATTTCAGTCAAAAACCAGATTGGATCACAGCTGAGCTGAACCCAGTTTTGTCAAGCATTCCAGAGAGATAATGGGAAACACAATTATGTTATAGATTTTTTTTTTAAATGTAGTTTTCTTTAGCATTGGGAAGTGATCTTTTCTAACTTTCAAATGTCAGTTCTGGAACTCTCAACATAGGAAGGACATTGAGTTGCTGGAGTGGGTCCAGAGAAGGACGACAAGGATGATGAGAGCGCTGGAGCACCTTCCTTGTGAGGAAAGGCTGAAGGAGTTGGGGTTGTTGAGCCTGGAGAAGAGAAGGCTCAGGGGGGACCTCATAGTAGCTTCTCAATACCTGAAGGGGGCTACAGAAAGGCTGGGGTAGGACTTTTTAATAGGATATATGATGGTAGGACTAGGAATAATGGATATAAATTGGAGGAGGGAGATTTAGGCTGGATATAAGAAACAAATTCCTTAGGGTGAGGGTAGTGAAACACTGGAACAGGTTGCCCAGAGAGATCGTGGATGCCCCCTCAATCCCTGGAGGTGTTTAAGGCCAGGCTGGACAAGGCACTGAGCAGCTTGATCTAGTGGGAAGTGCCGCTGTCCATTGCAGGGGGTTGGAACTAGATGATCTTTAAGGTCCCTTCTAACCCAAATTATTCTATGTATCATTTGAGTTAGATCCAGCAAGAAATGCACACACAGACTGGGTACTATTGCTATTGCTGAGAAACCTTCTCAAGTAAAGATTATTTATAGATGAGATGAATATTGAATAAATGTAATCCATGGATTAATTAGCTAAGGACCTATGTTAATCAGAAAGCAGGAAAGGGAGAAACACTAGCTCATTAACCATTTAGAAGCATGTTGTGTGCTTCCAGGATTCAGTTACACTCTCTCCATAACACAACTGCTTTTTATTTAACACTTGGAGTTGTGTGAGAAGTCCAGTGTCCTCAACATGTTAAAACTCAAAACTATGAAACTATAGAGCATTAGCCACCAACACAAAGAGAAAGAAGCTGGATGGTATAGGGCAAAAACTTGGTGGGGTAACTCCACAAATTGCTCATATTCTGCATACAAAATAATTATTTAAGCAATATCTGGATTCATGGTTGTGCATTGCTTACTCTTGCCTTGTGTGGAAGAAACCAAGGTAAAAGACTAAGCCATTGATCCCCACTGAACCATAATCCTAAAA
Organism: Turnix velox; assembly: GCA_013400935.1. Lineage (NCBI taxonomy): Eukaryota > Metazoa > Chordata > Aves > Charadriiformes > Turnicidae > Turnix > Turnix velox. The sequence goes on along the minus strand of VZTY01035496.1, from coordinate 18,545 downwards.
AGTCAGAAACCCCATTAAGACACTTCATCCTCTTAGGGAAATCAGGCCCATAAACTCAATATGGCAATGTTCCCTCACTATACAGATATGGAAGCTCAGGTCAGCCCTACACAGCTCTGTTATGGGATCAGTCATCACTTTGATTCATACTGGGAGTCTTCATGTGCAATCTCTTATCACAGCCCATGAGGTGCCCTGTCAATTTCCCAGGCCCCTCATCCTCAGGATCTATCACAAAATTTTTGTATATGTTGCTTTCAACTGAGCACCTTCTATCTTCAAAGAAAGATGGCTGTTGCAAAGACACTAAATGAAGTCTATTTTTCCTACTTAGAATCACAGAATCATAAAATAGTTTTGGTTGAAAGGGAACTTTGAAAGTTCCTTCACCCAACTCTCCTGAAGTGAGCAAAGACACCTTCAACTACATCAGGTTTTTATAGAATTTATAGAATTTTTATAGAATATCTGACCTTTAGTCTTTTCCATACTATTTCAATGTTGAATTGAAACAGCTATATGCTTTTTTCTTTAAATTGAAAAGGTCTCTTCAGTGTCCATTCCACCTGGAATGTACTACAATCACAGTACTATGTGAGCAAAACCAGCTCAGAGGTACAGCAAGATCTCCACCAGCCTGATTCTGGTGGTAAATTCATAGAATCATAGAATCATACAATGGTTTGGGTAGGAAGGGACCTTAAAGATCAAGTTCCAACCCCCTGCCAATGGCAGGGACACCTCCCACTAGACCAGCTTGCTCAGCGCCTCATTCAGCCTGGGCTTAAACACCTCCAGGGGATGAGTACCCACAACCTCTCTGGGCAACCTCTTCCATAAAGAATTTCTTTCTTATCTCCAGCCTGAATCTCCCCTCTTCCAATTTACATCACTTATTCCTCATCATTCCATCACATATCCTATTAAAAAGTGGCTCTGCTTCTGCCCCTGAGGACATGTTCCACAAAGGATGAACACCCCAAAGTTTCTCATCATACTTGGGTGCCTGCACAAGAGCCCTCACTTAGAGAGGAAGAAGATGTCATCATCCGGAGTAGGTTATTTTGTAAAGAGAGCAGCAGACTGTTGTACCATTGGCCAAGTCTCAAAGGTAAACAATTCAGGGCAAACACTTGGGCAGCAACTTCAGAGCCCTCTTCTTTAGGAAATAATTGCCAACCATTATGCACCTTCACCCTCTATGTGTGATGGAGAGCCAGCAATGTGAGAGATGTCCTGCCTATGCAAAGGCAAACTGCTGCCATAAAACATGTGAGAGAGGAGGTCTGGCAAGGTTAATCTTATGTTTGACAGTGTAAGCTATGGAGGAGAAGCAACATCCGAACAAACACTGCAAATACCCACAGCTACACTGATGTTTTACTTCACAGCACTGCACAGTACAGCCATACAGCAACCATTTCTGCTCAGTTTCCTACTCCAGAATCCCTCAGATACCACTCCTGCTTATGGTGCAGGATTATCTCAGCTCCACGTGGAAAGGTGGCCAGGTGGGAGCCATGGATTTCCTCCAAGACTGTTGCTCCTTGGACCCCTAGAATTGCATGAATTGCATGAACCATCACAACCTCACCAGAGCACAGGTTGTGAAATCACAGGATGGCAGTTTTGGCTCAGAGAAAAGGGTCAGAGGTGTTACCCAGTCACACATTTTGGTACATTGGCATCCCACAAACATTGGTATCGGCATTCCATTCCCATTCTGGGAAGCATAGGATTTCTCAGGAAGGAAGTAGAAAAGTGTCAAAGACACAGCCAACTGCAGCAAAATGAATCTGCAGCCCCCGTCACAGAAAGCTGGTTCTGTTTTACCTCAAATTAGGACACTCTGTTTTGCCTGGAGTAGCTTTAAGGCAATGACAGAGTGGTCACATTTAGAATAACATTTTGATCCCACACTCCAGCACGTAGGTTTATGGGTGAAACTTGCTCACTAGTACGATCTTCAAAGACCACTACTGCTGTCTTTAGCCCCAGACAGGACTTCTGTTGTGGGGACCACACAATGGAAACTCTGTGTAATGAACTTGTAGGGTTCAAGTTGTCAATAATGTATGGGCATATACCATACATTATGCATTTAGCTCAGATGAGCTGAGCTTCAAGTCAAAGGCAACTCAAAAAATCCATGGGATTGGACTTAAAGCACTCAAAAGGTGACTTTGGACCAAAAATTCAGTGATCAAAAAGAAGTAGAAAGTCTACTGTTCATGCTGGCACCTCCTCAAGTGCTGCATCTGATCCAGAGCAGGAGTCATTGGCAAGGACTGCTGGCGGCAGCACCCTCACGTTGAGCTCCAAAGCATTCCACAGTTTTGGAAGGGAAGGGAGAAGTTTCCATGTGCACTGTTTGCCAGGGGATGCCAGCATGAGATGTGGGTCCACAGCAAGACTACATGGATAGTGTGAGTGCAGGCTTTCCTGTTTGGAAAGTGTTCCTGCATGATATACATGCTTCCAGGAGAAACCCTGCACTGGGAATGCTCTGACTCCCTAAAAAAGCTACAGCTGAAGCTGGAGGTTTTACACCAGAGGTTGGGCAGACAAAATTTTCCTTGGCCCATGGAAAGAGTGCAAGCTGCATCATGCAATACAATACTTAGTGGTACTAAAGGACCTTCTGGATGAGGGTCTCACATTAATTAATTAAGCCTCAGAGCACCTAGAAGGAAAATCTATCCCATTTTACCAGCAGGTGCAATGGGTATCCTAAGGTCACACAGAATAGCAGAGCAACGAAGAGAAGAGAGGTCCTGATGTTCTGACTCCTGACTCCTTGCTGCATCTTTTAGGTCATGAGTCCCCTATAGAGGACAAAAGGTCACCCACAGCAGTGCCTCAAGGGGCACTGCACTGAGATGCTTAATAAGGCGCAGGAGAATGACTTAACGGGGTTACAGAGATTGAGGCAGGTCAGTAAAGAATATGGCATTAAGAAAATTGATCCTTCCAAAGCCTCCAGCCACATCCTTATGTCAGAAACAGACGTGACTTGTGACTGTGTTTCATACGATACCACCAAACATCCACCAAAGGGCTTTCCTTCATGTTTAAATAATGAAATGCAATGTAATGCCGACAGGTGCTTTTTTCACAGGGAGAAGGGAGCTGAAGGGGAAGTGTTTGGGTGGGCTGAGGCAGAGCCTGGATCTTCTCAGCTTCTCCCATCCCTCTCTGAATGGCTCACAAGCAGGAGGTCACCAGGACGTGCCCATCTGTCTGCAAGGAGACAAGCTCATGGGCACTAGAAGAGAGAGCAACCGGTGTATGACTGGGGTGTGCCAGTCCAGCATAGCAGCTACGGTGTCTGTGCAAAAGGCAGGAGGCTGCCATGGGGAAGAAAAAGAAATGTCCTTTGCAGGTCATCATGGAAGATGGTTGGTATCACTGTGAGATCAATCATTTCAGCCTGTATGCTGCCAAATGCTTGGGGAAAATGCTTCAGCACATCTCTAAGATTGTGCCATTTTGGTTTGCTCCTGCAGGGAACTTTTATCAGTTTATTGAACTAATGTTAATATTAAGAGCATCACAGGAAGGAATGAGTAGAATTTATGATCAATAAGGGATGTTCTGCCTGAGGGCTGGCCATGTAAACCATTGCCTGTGTAAAACCCACCAACAAATGCAATTATTCTTTTTGTTTTGTCTTGCAGTTGGAATAGAAATTGATGGACAAATCGAAAGTGACACAGACAGTGAAGGTAACGTAGAGATTTTTAAAATGCCATCCTGTTTGAAACAGAGGAGGTGATACCTTTTTTTATTTTTCTCTTTGGCTTTTGACTTGCTCCACGACAGGAACCATTTCATTAGCTTGTTGTGAGCAAGCAGATACTTCCCTTGGGGTTTCACTTATAACAATGATGTGTAAAGCCCTTTCACCCATTCTCCTAGATTAAGAGGAAGCTGGAGCCCACATCTCTTGGTGGGCATCCCTAATAAAACAGGCATGGCACCATTCTGTACAGGGCTGGAATTGCTTTGCACCACTCTTAGGTCCTGCTTGCCCTCCTTGTACTGCTTGCTTAGACCATAAAACGCTGCTATCTTGATTAACCATGACCACCAGAAGATAAAAATGAAAGTGGATTGGAGGCAGGTTGATGGTGACAGGATTCAAAACAGCTTTTACCCTGAGTATACAGTGAATGAAGAGATTATCTAGCACCAAATACAACTAGCTAACTAAGACATAAGATAAAACCAGTGCTAGATGGATCATATGAATGTAGACACTACAGCAAATATGTTTCAAAGCATGTCTGCACAATCCATAAAATATGAATAACTAATTAGTAAATGTCTGAGATTTAGCTTTTTATTCATATCCACCTCTCCCATACAGGCAGAGGAGGACAAAAGGTAAAAGCAACAAATGAATTTAACTTAAAACTTGTTAGTGAAATCCATGTCTAAAATGAACATTTTCCTAAAGATTGTAAGTGGTTTTTCAGCATAAGTGATATAACTCTTTTTACTACTATTTTCCTTACCTTTTAGGCTTTTAATTTCTCACTCTGGATCCCACTCCAGCACAACTTCCTTCTTCCATTACAATTTCTCCAACCCTGGAGAAAATGACAAAATTACAAAAAGAATTTTTTCTTTTTGCTTGAATACTTTGCTTCTTTCAGTAAGAAATTTTGGAAATTTAGAAGCCAAAAGAGTCAAGAAAACTTACAATTGATTTTATGTAATTGCTGCCAAAAGGAATAAAGGAGCTTGAGGTTTTTTTAATTTTTTTTTTCCCCTGTCCACAATCTTCTGCAATTAAATCGTGCACCATTTCAGTCCTTCCAACTTCTGACTTCAGGACAATTGATTTCTTTAGTTTGCAATGCCAACAAGAATGAAGTGTGCATGTGGTTTTTTTCCTTCCTAATGACAGGACCAGGTGCTGTGGTTTAGAAAAGGGGAGGTGGGGAGATTACGTAGGGAAAAAATTAGGTCTTTGAGGAGACTCTCATGCCTGCTTGCCTGGTGAAGGCTGTGGTTGAACAGCTGTGGTAGGAGCAGTGAAAGTTTAGGTGTAAAACCTTCACTTGGCCGTGGCAAGCAAGTGGTCCATCCTTCCCTCCTCCCCTCCCCCTAATACAGTCACTTCTGCAGGTAGATTCTTTCAGATTTGCTTCCTGCCCTGGTCTGTGGGAAGCTGGAAGGGGGGGAAAGTGTGATATATATGTAGGTGCTTATATTTCTAGTCTATGTGCAGGTTTTAATGCTGTGATTTTCCAGCTCTGAGAACTACTGGGGTTGCCAGGTCTCTTACTTTCTCTTCTTTTGTCACCCAGAGAGAGTGTGAATGTCCCCTCAAATCCCTTGAGGTGTTTGAGACCAGACTGGATGAGGCATTGAGCAACCTGGTCTAGTGGGAGGTGTCCCTGCCCATGTCTGGGAGGTTGGAACTAGATGATCTTCAAGGTCCCTTCCAACACAAACCATTCTATGATTATTCTATGAGACATTGCACCAACAAGCACAGTATATACTGTTTAACTGGCTGCAATCTCTATTTCCATTGTTCTGACGTGTTTACAAGTCAAGAAGATATCTATGTTTTCTTATGGATGGACTTGTGCATTTGTAACAAATTTTAGGGGTTTTTTATGGTCACACACCAGTCACTGATCTTGTAAAAGGAGTCATAGTGTCTTAAGTGGGAATTGCATAACCAAAAAGTTTGATGGTGGTTCTTGGATGGGGAGTAACACCAAACCCATCAAGGTCAATGAGCTTCAGCTCATTGGCTTGGTCAGGGTTTGCATGAGGCATCCAGGCTGATTAATCCTTATTTCTCCAGCTAAGTGTTTCCTGAAGTATTGTTTTTATCCCTTGCAGAAGATGAAGAAAAGGACAAGGCACCTAAGAAACAACGGCGTAGGGAAACCAGCAGAGCAAGCAGAATTGAAGGGAAAAAGCAAGAGAAAGACAAAGAAGAAGATGAGAGAAAAGAGGAGGAGTGCTGCAGCAAACAAAACGGAGCTTCCAGGAGGAAAAACCACCAAAGGAAAAACAGTGATGGGAAAAAGGCAGGAGAAGAACGAAGTCGGCAGAGAGAGAGGGGCAAAAAGGGTCCTACCAAAGATCAAAAGGAATCAGAAAACAAAGGAAGGAAAACAAATAAGAAAGGAAAGGGGGAGGAGAACAAGCAGCAGAAAGAGAGAAAAAACAGGTAGTTAAACAATTTCTGTGTGGTGCTTTGTGCCTGTCTGGCAGACACTGATATACCAGTGGCATATGAGTTACAACTTCTAAACCAATAGACTGGGAGTGAGTTACTACCCTCCCAAAAAAGATAAAGCGGTGGAAAGCATTACTATGTATAAATATGGAAAGGGAGAATGGTAGGAGAATGGAGCCAGGCTCTTCTCAGTGTCCTCCAATGATAGGACAAGGGGCAATGGGTGCAAGTTGGAACACAGGAGGTCCGACAGAAATATGAGAAAGAACTTTTTCACAGTGAGGGTGACAGAACACTGGAACAGTCTGCCAGAGAGGTTGTGGAGTCTCCTTCTCTGGAGACATTCAAAACCCTTCTGGATGCCTTCCTGTGTGACCTAGTCTAGGCGCTCCTGCTCTGGCAGAGGGATTGGACTAGATGATCTCTTGAGGTCCCTTCCAATCCCTGATCTTCTGTGATAAGAAAGCAGTAGTGTAAAATGCCATGCAGCCAGACTGTTTCCAGAGTCTTCCATCATTATAATTTCTCAGCCAGAATGAGACCCATGCACGTGGTGGAGTCCTAAAAAAGCATCCTTAAAGATGTCAGCTTGAGCTGCTCAGGTCCAGGCATGGCTTTTTGATTGTCCTATGGAAATATTCAGGTTCAAAGGGATCTCTTGTGTTCTCAAGACTCTTCTTCATTCAAACCTTGCTTGCTCCAGACTGATGTTTCTCTTTCTGTCTCCCTTCTGGAGGTGTGAAAAAACATTTCTCCAGAACTCACTGTGGGCAATACTTCTGTAGCTGAAGCATAGTCCAAAGCAGAGTGTTGGGTGAGTTATGGTGGAGACATCTGAAACAACACTGGAACAGGCTGCCCAGAGAGGCTGTGGATGCCCCCTCCCTGGAAGTGTTTAAGGCCAGGCTGGACAAGGCACTGAGCAACCTGATAGAGTGGAAGGTGTCCCTGCCCATGGCAGGGGGGTTGGAACTAGATGATCTTTAAGGTACCTTCCAACCCAAACTACTCTATGATTCATTACCCTGGCTGGAAGCAACCTTGCACTGAGCACAAAGGGGCCACACTGGCATCACATCGAGCCAGGGGACAGTGAGGCACTGTGCCCACATCAGAATGGCATCCCCAGCTGTGCCCACTCCAATCAAAACTTTCCCTCTCAGTTGTGTGAGATTTTCCATTTAATGCCCTTTACTTTATGTCCATTCCAGCACTTCTTCTGCTTCTTCCCACTCATCCGATGAGTCACTGTCAGAGGAAGAGCTCGCGATGCTGATGGAGCAGGTGGAGCAAAAGAAAAAACTCATTTCCACCATGAGGAACAAGCCCTGGAGGATGGTGAAGAAGCTCTCTGTGCTCAGGTAACCATCACAGCAGTCTTTGCTGACCATCAAATGCACCTTGCCTCTCCCAAAAATTCTATTTTTGCTCCTATAACATTTCCATCTCGAGAAAAGCTCTAGGCAGAGGCTGGCCAGGCTGTCTGGGTTCAAATGATCCCAATTTCAAGAAGTGGAATTTGATTTTCAGCTCTCTGTAACCAGAGAATAAACAAGGTGCAAATCTGTTCAACTGATACCCACCACCAGGTCATTCTACCCTTGTATTTAAAAGCAAACACCTCACTACTGTCAGCATACTTGTTAAAGCAAATTCTCTGCCCAACTTTGCCTATTCATGCCCACTCTCAGACAGAAATCAGAGCAGCCAAGTGCCATGTTACTTCACACTTCCTGAGACAGTGTTACTTGGAAAAAAAAATCCTGTATTATTTTCAGAAGCTTAAGGAGCAAAAGTAATATCACCACAAAGTCCCCGATGAATATGGGGACAACTCAGGCAGCTGAAGAGATCCTGTGGTGCAGGGTAACGGGGGCAGTGGGGCAGGGTTTACCTGTTCCCCTGTCAAGGCAATGCTTTAAATCCCAGCACTGAGGGTACAGTGCAGAGCCATGAAGATGATTAAGGGATTGGAACATCTCCCTTCTGAGGAAAGGCTGAGGGAGCTGGGTCTCTTTAGCTTGGAAAAGAGGAGACTGAGGGGTGACCTCATTCATGTCTATAATTATGGAAAGGGTGAGTGGCAGGAGGATGGAGCCAGGCTCTTCTCAGTATCCTCCAATGATTGGACAAGGGGCAATGGTTGGAACACAGGAGGTTCGAGGTTCACATGAGAAGGAACTTTTTCCTTTTTCACAGTGAGGATAACAGAACACTGAAACAGGCTGCCCAGGGACTTTGTGGAGTCTCCTTCTCTGGAGTCTCCTTCCTGTGTGACCTGGTCTAGGTGTTCCTGCTCTTGCAGGGGGATTGGACTAGATGATCTCTTGAGGTCCCTTCCAATCCCTGATCTTCGGTGATTCTGGGAACCCCCTTCTACCTGGACATCTTTCAAAATAGCATTGTGAGGCATGCAAAAACCAGTGAGGAGAGGTGATGTCTCCCTTCTGTCTTTGCCAAGGGGCTGCTCAGAGCTGCAGTGACCAGGTTGTGAAGGCTGACTGTCCTGTCCCCAAGTGTCTCTGCTGCTCTCTTTTACACCCTGAAGGCTGCTCCATCTTCATCAAAAGGGGGAGCCTTGAACACTGATAATTATTTCTAATAATCTAGGTGAAGATCTATGCAGAAAAACTGTATTGGAGTAGTTTGCTAAATTACAGGCATGTTCAAAGTCTGAGCTTACAACAAATACTGGCTGATGACCAAAAAAATGCAAAGTTCCGCAAAAAAAGCAAAAAAAAAAAATGAAATCAGTATTATTTCTGATATATTTAGCCTCCACTGTGGGATCCTGGCTAAAATTCTGCCCAGGATCATGCTTAATAACATATATCTACCTTTTTTTTCTCATCCCTGAGCCCTGGCAGTTTTTACCACCTCCTTATGAACCTAAGCAAAATTGTGCACTGCATGTGCAGAGATCTACAGAAAAATTCTTAGAGTGATGTGTATCTATTAGTGATTTTGGCTGCACAAACTCAACCCTCAAGCACAAAAAGGTTAACTCCATGGCACAGATGACAGATGTGAAGCATAAGGAGAATGAAACAATACACCTGAAATCTCACTTACAGATTTGCAGACAAAGATGGGTGATTTTCTCAAGACTGAATTAGCCAATTAGTTTTACCAAGTATATGTCCACCTTCCTCACAGGCTAGGATTACAAAGGACCTCCTAGCTCCTTAAAAGACCTCCTCGCTTTGCATGCTGTACCAGAAGTATCAATATAGAGTCTTATTCCCAAACTCTAACAACACCTGCCTTGATTCTTTTCTCTGTATTTCCCTTGGAAAACTATTTCAAAGCCAATTTTAATTTGATTTTACTCCTTTACTCCTGACGAACATTTGCTCATTTCTCTGGCACTGAGATTTGCTGTTGGGCCAGTTGTAGCTCTTTGATTTTTACAAAGAGAAGTGTTTAAGGAGGGGAATTCTGCATCCTCTTGGAGTTTGTTTCACTAGAAAACTTTTTTTTTTCCTTTTCTTGATAATTGTACCAGGACAGAGTAGTTATAGCAAACATGCTGGATGGCAGGTAAGAACTGGAAACCAGGGAAGAGTGATGTTCCTCAAGAATCAGTACCAGTGCCATTTAACAACTTCGTAGGAGATATGGACTGTAGGATCGAGTGCACCCTCAGCAAGTTTGTAGATGACACCAAGCTGTGTGGTATAGCTGATACACCAGAAGGAAAGGATGCCATCCAGAGGGACCTTGACAGGCTTGAGAGGTGGGCCCATGCCAACCTCATGAAGTTCAACAAGGCCAAGTGCAAGGCCCTGCCCCTGATTCTATGATTCTAAGGTGAGCAGGCTGGAAAAGCAGGAAGCTAGACTCAGGATACACCACTGCCTGAGCATTGTGTGGACCTGCTAGCTAGCCCTGGGAGCACCACCATCAGCAACACCAGCAGCAGATAACAGGTGGCACCCCAAACACAGCATGGGTTGCAGAGAGGCTTGCCATGGGGAGGGCAGCATGGGGATTTTTCCATCAGTGTGGGCAGAGATGAAAAGCTAAAGGTCTATTTGCTCTTCCAATTACCTCACAGAATCATAGAATGGTTTGGGTTGGAAGGGACCTTAAGGATCAAGCTCCACCGTAAGCTTCTGGCTGATTTGCTGTCTGGGACTTGGGGCTCAGGGTTGTGAGTTAGATCACAGAATAGTTTGGGTTGGAAGAGACCTCAAAGATCATCTAGTTCCAACCCCCCTGCCATGGGCAGGGACACCTCACACTAGACCAGGTTGCTCAATGCTTCATCCAACCTGGTCTTAAACACATCCAGAGAGGGGGCATCCACAACCTCTCTGAGCAACCTGTTCCATAAGGAAGCTGCTTGTATTTTGGGTTTTTTTGTTTGTTTTTTCCTATTAGGGAGGCACAAGCTTTTGTAGAGAAGTTTGAAGGAGCTCTGGGAAAAGGGAAGGGCAAAAAGCTGTACGCGTACAAGATGATGATGGCAAAGGTAAGTGCTGCAATGAAGTCAGGGAAAAGCTTGATTATGCCTTCAGCTCCTTTTTGGTAGAGTTTATTAATGTATATTTGGCAAAAAAAGGCAATAGTAAATCAGAAGAAAACTTCCTGCCCATATTCAAAAGTATTAGTCAGCTTCAAATTTATGATGTTCACAGAAATAAAAGGGAAATTCCCCCCAGTCCTAATGTCATTGTGACTTTCCCTGAAGTAAGGGAGGGTTTGCAGAAAGGTTGTGCTCTCCAAAACTTTGAAGTGTGGACAAAGTAGACCCTAAGGAAGAGAGAGGCCAGGCCAACCTCTTGCACTGTCCAATGGACTCCTGTAGGATTTCATCTTCCCCATTAATGAGACAATAAGGAGGACCATGACTGTGGTGTAAGGTTGAAGTTGCACATTGCCATGGAGATTATACAGAGACCCCAAAAACAGAGTGTCCTGGTTTAGGCCCAAAAGGCCTAAATATTTACAAAACCGTATCAAGCGCCTGGGATGATGATCACATCCCCAGCAGAGGCAGGGAGAATCCCAGGCTGGGGCCAGTTCAGTCAGGAGCTGGATGCCGGATCTGGATTCAGGAGTGCTCGGATCGGGGTCAAAGGCAGAGTCTTTCCTAGATGTCGACCATCGAAGAAAGACCGAAGCAGAGTACGCGATTGCTCATGCGACAGGGATGCCCCTTGGATCCCTCAGCTTTTATACTGAGCATGGGGCAGATGGGATGGAATACTCCTGTTGGTCAATTTTGGGTCACCTTCCCTGCTCGCTCCTCCTTGCAGGTGGGACTTCTCTACGTCTTTCTGTTTCCAGCCCCCCAGTAGGGCGGTTGACAAACTTTCTGACCTTGATCACCATAGTGAATAATGAAAATAAGAGCTTCTTGCATACCATTCCCTGGTCTTATCAGTCTGGGAGCGAACAGTGTCTGAACAATGTTAATTTCAGAGTTTAGTCAGACAGAAGAGGCCTAGCTGAAAAGTGAAGTTACAAACTAGAAAATTTACCCTATTTTACCTCAAACCAGGACACAGAGTTAGGTTGGAAATTATTAAATCAACAAGGGTTTAGCCACTGGTCTGATAAGGAAGGATTCAAACTCAGCATTTTGTTGAATTCAGTTTTAAATAGAGTTGTTTCTGCTATAATCAAGAGCTAGGTTTACCCCTGTATAATATGGTAAACTCAGAGCACAACTACACCCTTCCAAAAACCTGAGAAGTTTAAAACTCAGTTGATGAATGTAAATAATTAGGACTGAGTGACTTTTGGATTGAAGTTAGTTTCTGAAACAGCAAAAACATCAGACCTAGATCAGAGTTTTTGCTTTGGATTTTATACCCATTCCTAGCAGACTCTGACGTTAGAAAGTCCGTAGCTCCTCTCTGCTCACAGCAATCTTGTCTCATTTCAGAAATGGGTGAAATTTAAGAGAGACTTTGACAATTTTAAAACCCAGTGCATACCCTGGGAGATGAAGATAAAAGAAGTGGAGAGTAAGTAGAAGACGCCAAGCTTCTGGCAACCGTGGCAGTGAGACATTTTGTAAGACAGCTTTGCCTTTATACAAAACAAAGCTCCTGTTCCCCAGTCTCCATTTGCCTGAGACACTGCTGCCAGCCTAGGAGCATGCACCCTGGGGACAGCTGTGGGCTTTGACATCTCCATCACTAGGGTGGGGGGACTGTTGGGAGGGTCTTAGGGTCTTGGGCAACATCCTGGGGAGACCTGAAGGTAAAGGGGGCAAGGTTTTGCTGAGAATAGTTTAACTCTTCTAAACTCCTAACCACTAAATGTCTTGTGGTTCAAGGTCACTTTGGCTCCTCAGTTGCTTCCTATTTCATATTTCTCCGATGGATGTATGGAGTGAATCTTGTCCTTTTTGGATTAATATTTGGACTGGTTATAATTCCAGAGGTAAGTGTTTAATTCTCCTTTCTTGCCTGTTGCTTAATATAAATATGAGACTGACAACGCAAACAAGTGTCTCATGAGGTTTAGGATGGATATTAGGAAAAATTTCTTCAAGGAAAAGTTTCTTCAAAAAAATTACCTTTAAAGAAACCATTTCTCCTTCAAAAATTTCTTCAAATGAAAAAATTCTTCAGTGTTGTCAAACATTGCAGTAGGCTGCCCAGGAAAGTCATTGAATCACCATCCCTGGAGGTATTTCAAAGGTGGGTAGATGCTCTGCTTTGGGACATGGTTTCATGGTTGTTTTATTAGTATTAGGTTAATGCCTGGACTCAATGATCCTAAATGTCCCTTCCAACCTACACAATTCTATAACAGGCAATCCTTAAGAAAAATTCAACGTATAAGGACAATTATTTACAAAGACCATCTTATGAGGTTGTTACTGACACAGGAGCAAAGGTCAGACTGAAGTCAGTAGATCTAAAATGCCATCAAAGATCCTGACCATCCAGCAGGTAAAAGAGAAGCTCAAAAACCTCACCTGAGGCAATTTTTACATCTTAAGTGTAAAACATGATCTAGCAATCCTGCAAGCTCAGGTCTGTGTGAACCAGAAGAAACAGACTGAGCTCTGAAACTCATTAATAAAACGCCCATAGCAGAATGAGACCTCCATGAGCATTTCCTTCATCTCTCTGCACTGCATAAATTCCAACACAGATGATAAAGTTGGATCAGCTATTCCTATGCATCTACCAAGTTGTAACACACTCTGGGTGAGTTGAGTCTGTTTTGACAAATGTGCAATCACATGAGCGTTCACGGATGCAAAAATGAGAGTGGAAACTCCTGCTTTCTGATGGACTGTGACAATGCCAGGACCTTTCTTCTGGCTCAGGAGCCCCTTTTGAAACTTTTGAGGGGCACAACCTTAATGTGAAAGCCACAGCAGAGCCCTTCAAGAAAATATATAGAGGAAAATTATTTCCCAAGCCCTCTACAATTTCCACTTCTTTGGAAAATATCCCTTTTTCTGTACTTTTAATTGAGATGATTGCCAAGGAAGTTTTATTTTTTACTTTATATCACTGTTCTTGGAAATAAAAGGATTTCATTGACGACTTTATATTATATATACTATTTATTATTATATTATTTATATTATTATTTATATATTTTTAGTGTAGCTCTGACTCAATGACTCAGTGCAGTTCTTTAAAGGCTGTGCAATGTGCATGCTACGGCATCTATTCTGTTCAATTTAGATTCTTGGGGAGTGAAAATGCAACACAGGGTCCACCCTGAGGACTCTGCTTTTGTTCTCCTTAGTGGAAGTAAAAAGCCCCGTTTAATCCCAGTGTGAAGAGGCATAATCATTAGCATTGAACAATACAAATGTCATTTGTTAGGAACTATGCATATGTTAAGTCGGCTAAACAGCTTTTGTCTTTTTAAGTGTGCACACTGTTAGTCAGTGCTTACTGAGCTGTTACGATATTGAGAGGAACTGGGCAATAAACACTTTAACATGAGTTATTTTGAAATTAATTTGGTAGCACTAAAAATAAGCGATACCTTTCAAGTCTATGAATGCTAATAAGGCATTTTGATATGGGCGCGAGGCAGATTCTGCTTGTAGATAAATCGTTACCCCTCCATAGCCCTTGATGTCTTCTGTCTGGGCTGCAATAGCTGCTGGACTTGCTGAAAGTTCCTCCTGGTGTGGTGGCAATAGGGGAGGCTGCGCCATGTAAGTTGTTCTTTGCATCCTTTTAATAACAAGAGAAGTGTGACCAGCAGGTCAAGGGAGGTGATTTTGCCCCTCTTCTGGGCTTTGGTGAGACCCCTGGAGTTTCTGTGTCCAGTTCTGGAGCCCTAAA
>VZTY01035493.1:515124-611782 GCA_013400935.1 Turnix velox | reverse complement strand
GAGCGCGGCCTGTCATCAATCACTCGCAAAACGCCAGTGGGAAAAGGCAAAAGGCGAAAGCTGATAAAACAAAGGAGTGTTTCCTCTCTGCAGGCCCTTAATACAGTGCCTCCCTCTCGGGTAATCCAATTCTTAAAGTTTGGTGGGAAAACGGAGCTATGAAAGCGATCGTATGCGAGGTTGAGAGTTGCCATTAGGACGGATAAAATGAAATCCGGTAGTGTCCTTGTCTGGGAGACGCTGGGCTAAAAGGAGAAACCCTTTCACGTTCCCGTCGTGTGAGAGATGAGTCAACCGTGGCCCTAAAAGCTTCAGGTCTGCTTGTGTAATTGTCAATTAAAGATGAACCGAGTTCATTTTACTGGCGAGGAGGGAGAGAAGAAAGGAATGAGTCTTGGCTGGGCACGCAAGATTGATTGGCCCTTGGTACAGTTAGTCTAGTGGGGAGCTTCCAGTAATGCACTTAAGAATGGTTAAGCTCGCAGCCATGAGTGGCTGTGGCGCTGAGGTATGGATCTGTGTCCTTTGTGTGCAGGGAAAAAAAAAAAGCCATCTGCAGTTGTTGCAGATGAATTCCTTCTGCTCTTGCGTTTGATATTCCTTTTGGTTCAGAAGTGGGCCCTGGATTATTGCGAGTATTACCAAGCAGTAGGTTTAAACGTGTTTTCAAATTGGCATCTCTTCTGCAATTGATGGTGCCTTTTTTCAATATCCCTTGATTCTGAAAACTGCACAGTAGAGTATGTTTTTTATGGCTTTTAATCAAATACAGAAAAAAAAATGCTATAGAGGAAATAAATAGAGAGAGCAATCAAAGTACTTATATTTGGCACTAGCGCCTTGATATTTTTTTGCACCTCTAGGAAAAGATCTTGAATGAGTGAGTCAGCGGTCTGGGATAAGCGTTGTGATGGATGGCACTCCCTGGTACAGTGAGGCATTACATATACTTTGAGCTGGATGTTTAAAATTAAAAAAAAAAAACCCTATTATTTTTGTAAGACAAATGTGGCTTCATTGCAAGCATTTCTTTTTGCTTGTTTCAGTAGGATTTTGAGAGCTTGGTTTATGAGTATTTAATATAGTTTTGGCAGTAAATGTATTTTGCTGAGACAAATCAAATTTTCAGCAGAAGTACCTGAGCTCTGATCTTAATGATTCTGAAGCTCTTGAAAACCAAAATGTTACTGAAGCTGAGCAAATACAGACCTCATCTCCTCATGAGAAAATCAGAGGTGGTGTAGGTGGTAATCCACGTGAAAAGGTGATTCTGTACTGACAAGGGGGTGTTTTATATAAGCCATTTGTGTAACCCGAAGGAAAGTGAAGGCCATTAAATGAAAATGTCTCTTGCAGTGTTTGAATGCTCTGGAGCAGAACTTGAAGAATTTATAAATTGTGCACATTTTCATGGATTTTGCTTAAAAAAGCTCTCTGTGCTGTCTAAGAAAAAAATCTGCACGCTTCCTAGCGCAAATGTATCTGTTGAGCAGCTTGCTTAGTTTTTACTTTCAGTTGAGTTTAGGGGCGTTATGTGACATTTGGTGTATTTAATTTCAACCATCAGTGAACAAAATAGAGCTTGTCCGTTTAAAGGGGCCACTTGAAAGAGTCTGTGAGATTCATCTCATCTGATTTTGTAAATTTACATGTGACCTAATATTTTTAGGTTTTCTTGATAGTTGGAAGAAATAAATGGTTTATTCTAGAGCTCTGATTTAGGATGGGACAAAGTGCGCTCTACAAATCTGTGTTGCGTTCCAAATGACTGTAAAATAAATTTGCATGACCATCTAATTTGTGTGTCTGCATTTGGGTCAGATAAATCTTGCTCTGTGTGTGAGAAGAATTCCAGTCTGACTTCAAAAAGCGTTCCCAACTGAGTACACCATTTTGTTCAGTTTTTGTATTGTGAAATTTAGTAACAATAGTCAAAATTAAGCTGACTTCACTTAGGGTTTTCTCAGTGCGTTACTGTGATGCTTACGTTTCTAGCATATAAAAAGTATCTGTCTGGATTTTGTTTAGTGAAGATTAATGGTTGTATGAAATCAGAGCTCTGGATGTAAAACCTGATGCTGATACTTTAAGTTCATACGTAAGCATTTTTCTTCTGCCTGATCCTCTGTCCTGGTAGTGTTTAGCATCATCCAGTGGAGGCTAAATCAGCAGCATTGCTTCTTAGCATGTGGTTAATCATTTAAAAAATGAGCTATTTGGAAGCAGACTAGAGATTGATGGAGGGGAGTGCTGAGAACTAACAATACTGTGTGGTAGTCAGATGAGAAAACAGCTGTCTTTATAGAGTGGTCATAGACAAATAAATGATATGACTGTTTGAGAGAGGGTAGGCTTATTCAAGATGAAATTTATCTGTCACAAGAGTGTTTTAACATTTTGTGGTTATTTGAACAGCTGTTAGGTCACTTCCAGTTTCTCAGTGAATTTGGCAGCCAAACTAATTGTGGCTTTGCCATCTATGCTTCCTGTTGAATGGTACTGGGTCAAGCATGCTGCAAGTATGTTTGCTAATTTTTTGATACCATTGTTTGCATCTAGAATTATGTTTTAAAGCTATGGTCACTTCATGTGCTGGAAAACATATCTGCCTGACCTAAGAGAGGTTCAGTTTTGAAAGAGTGGCTCCGCTAAGTAAAGTTTTTTGCAGCTTGGGTACAACAGATGAGCTGTAGCTCTAAATGAGACTGTTGGGTACGGTTGTATGTGTGTAAGGCATTGTGCTTTATCAGTTTCTTGGAAGTCCTAAGGGTGCTGTCCTTTTTTGAAGTCCTCCTGTTAAATGAATTTTAGAGAGTGAAAGGAGTAAGTGATGGCAGATTTTTTCTGCTGGATGTTTTAGAACCTTTATTTGCAGTTTTCTTTCACCCTAACGAAAGATTATGTTCTTGGAGGGAGGGAAGAATAAGCTACCCTTAAGATGCTTAAATTCAAAGGCCAGGGTAATGTTAGAAAGTCTGCGTGTCTGGTTATTTCTGAGACTAATGTTGCGGTGGGAAATACAGTTAAAATAAAAGCGTGAGATAGTGTTGACCTTTGGGATTGAAATCTCGTCATTCATGGTACATAGTAACTGAAGAGATGAGCAAACTGAGATTAGTATCTTTCCTCATACTCCTGATCCAAAGCCAGAGGTTAACTTGCAGCTAGAACTTAGTAGAATGGAAAAAATACTGTATTTTAAAAGTCTGTGAAATCTCTTTGAAATCCACAAATGTTTGTATCTGCCCGTGCAGTTTTTCCTTCCTCTGAAAGAGTTATCTGCCCCAGAACTTCCCCGGCAACTAACTGATGTTGCAGACCAAAAATTATAGTGTAGCTATTGAGAACAGTCCTTCAACTCATGGCACCGTTTGAAATCCAAGCAGAGATAATGTCAAATGTTTGATGGAACATGAAATCTATTGAATTTATATAGTATTTAGTAAAGAGCATGGATAATTGCACTGCTACTATAATGGCAGTTTGAATGCAAATGTCTCTCATTAAAGATGGAACATGGAGTTGGTTGTGAGGATGTTTTACAGGTAGATAAATGTGCGTTTAATGTATGCCTTTTTGTTTCACAGAATAAGATGGGTAAAGTTAATGCAAGAAAACATCTGACCTTTGTGAATAGGAAGAACTGTTATTCTTCCCTANGTATGCCTTTTTGTTTCACAGAATAAGATGGGTAAAGTTAATGCAAGAAAACATCTGACCTTTGTGAATAGGAAGAACTGTTATTCTTCCCTATAGTCTGTCCTCCTATGACCTTTACTTACCCTCTTGAGCAAACTTAACTACTTCTGTCTGTAACTTGGTCAGACTGTGGCCAAGTATGTGTTTGCCTTTAAAATTAACAGATCTAGTGGCTTTGGAATGTGACATATCAGTAGTGCTGCATCTCTTTCTGCTTTAATTTCTGTTTTGTTAACATTTATCCACATGTGTATTTATTGCTAAATTACCTTGGCAAGATGCCAGGTTTCTCATTGTGCTCTGGTATTGCAGAAATCATTAGGATTTTAAAAAACAAAACATTCCCACCCCTTAACAAAAAAAAAGAAAGAGGGTATAATGACTGCATCTGGATTTGATAATTCATGTGAGAAATTTCTATATAGATGTCGGTGGTGTCTATAAATGTTAAATATCCTTGGTTGTAGATGTTATAAAATGTTGAAGCAGGTTTTTTTTTCAGTAGCAAGTCTGATAAATGCAGTGTGACATTTCATGTGAAGAGAAAGATCTAATTGCTGTGTCTAATGCATTTTGCATTGCTTGATTTATTTTTCATTCCTTAGCCCCTTGATCAGGAGAACTGGGATTTCCTGAAATAACACATTTGCAGAGTGAGCTAATGCATATGTGAACATACAGCTTGTTATGGGAGAACCAGAACCTTCATCGGCCTGAGACCTTGAGTAATTGGATCTCATGAGGTGGCCAGCTTTGCCCCATAGAGTCGATTAGGAGCTGCTTGTGACCATTCTGTAGCTGTAGACACTGACTGCAAAATGTCAGCATGTATCCATTATCACCATTCTCTCTGGCACTTTAAGCAACTCCTCCGAGTTGAGTGTGGTTTCCAAAAGTATACATTTTATTGCTGAAGTCTCACAGGCCATGCCTAGTTAAGAAATGCAGCTGTAGTGATTGACATCTATGATGACCAAAGCAAGAGGAGTATCTATTTTTTTTTTGTCTGTGGATTCCCTGTATAAGTAGATAGAAAAAGGGAAGAAATACTGTTACCCTTTGCTGTGGTGTCCTTATGGAAAGCTGACCTGTTAAAATTAATTTGGTGTGTCACTGGTCTGATGGGGAGACAAAAACAAGGTATGTGGTAGTATCAACTAAAAGTTGAACACAGATGGCTTAATGGAAATGTCAGAAATTCAATCTAGGGCAGCAAAGTAGTTTGACTTTTTGCAGGAGCTAAAATCCCTAAAGATGTGTGCTGTTGAAATCAGGATAACATTTGATTGATTCATTTGAGTGATGCCTGAGATTCCTTCTAAGTTTAAATGCATATGTTGAATGGTGACATTGCAAACTGAAACCCGAGCTTTAGATTCCATTTCAGGTCAGGAAAACTTCCACTCTGATTTCAGCCTATTGAGTCACCTTTCCTATGTGTTTTGCCAAAGTTTCCTTCAGCTAAATGAGAGAAGCTAGGAACTGAGATGGGAGATTGATTGCTAGTTTAAAAATGAGCCCCCTGCTCAGAAAAAAAAAATCCTTTAGGGAAACAATCAGCAGCTTCATAGTTGATAGGAGAAAATAGATATTTGCCTTGTTATATTTTCAAGTTGAACTGCTGTCTCCCTTGCACATAATTTTTAGTTAATTACAGGTCAGGATGAAGTAATTAGATGACAGAACTTTGAAAAATAATAACTTGCCTTTTTGTCATGAATTAAAGGAAGTAAGAGAATGACATCACTCCTTGGAAATTAATATTTGGCTTTGTAATCCACTAGTATGACAGATCATATTCCAGATGTGAATGAGGCTTGAATTCTGAATTGCTTTCTTTGTGTTTCATCCAGTGTTCACTGAGTCTGAAAGCAGCTGAAACATGAAATTTTGATTCCACGGATAAGTTCAAAAATTCTGAAAAAGACTGGCAATATTTCATTAACATATGTACTCAAGTTTATACTCTTAGTGTGTAAAGCTCTAGATAAAAAATGATTGGCTGTCCACTTAATTGTATTCAGCTGAATCTCCTGTGCCTTTAGTGGTCATGGTGAGATAGTAGCGGTGTTCATTTGTTATTCTTTATCTTAGCCTTGAACCCAAAGGGGCAAAAGTGGGCATATAATACAGTCTTGTGTACCTGCCTGGGATTCATAGTTATCTTGAGTTTGAAATACCACTTATGAAGCACTATCTCACTTCAGTGTGTTAGCAGTCTGTCTCTTTCATGCTGCTACCTAATTTTCAGTTACACCACCTCTGCCTGGTGTTAACTGGCTCTTTGCCTTCAGAGGTATCTCTAACTCGTAGGAAACTCAGTATAGGGAATAAAATGAAATTCAAAAGAAACTGAGGATTGTTCACAGTGATTAATATTTGATCATATGAAATATATTCCTTTTGTTACGTCACAAATGAAATTTGTGGAAAACAAAAAAAGCTGTCATGTGTTTGACACCAGTTAAACACCATTTTAATTCTGTTTTCAGGTGCAGTGAGAATAGTTAGAGCTAATATAAAGTAAAGGAAATTGACAAACTGAACGTGAAAATTCTTGAAGGTTTTCTGGAATCAAAATTAGGTTGGCAAATGAGATCTGCTAACTCTTAAACTTTAACTGGGCCAGAGTTTTAAAGGGTTTCCTAGTTAGATGTCTGCAACATAGATGAAGATCAAAAAATTGTCTGATTTGCACTGCCTTGATATTTTATGGCCTCTTTCAAGTAAGTGCTCACGTGATGCAAAAACTGATTTGGACAGAAAATGTTTGTTCATCAGATGTTCATTTGTGGATTTGTTAAATAAAACTAAATGCGAGAAGTAACCTGGTGCATTAAAACAACATTTCTTTCTTTCATAGACTGCTTAAAATTAAGTAAGTCAATTTGGCATTCAGATTTTCATTTTAAATTGTTTAAATATTTGCAAGCTTGTGTTTCACTTCACATTGAAGTGGTTTTGTTTGAAGACAAAGATTTTGTCACTGTATGTTAATAAAAATGTCTTCTCAGTCTTTGCTGTTTCAAAAATATGACTACTTAATTGGAGGCATTACTAGTCTGATCATTAAATAGTTTAACACTGTGTTAAACTTGTGTTTCTTGACTATTGGTGTCCCTTTTAAAAATGGAGGAGATGGGAAGTATGAGATGAGTCATTCTTGCAGTCATCTTGTCTGCTGGCAGCATGGCACTGAGCAGAGTTTGAATCCAGTTCTCTGTGCTGAGCAGTGGTGCCTTAAATCTCCTTAATTACACTAAATAGAGGAGCACCATTTGTGAAACCAGGCTATATACATGGTCAACAAACGTTCAGTCAGGACTTCAGATTTCAGGGTTTTTTCTCCTGCTGGCTGTTGGCAATGTAGACAGTGTCATGTTTAAACAGTCCTGTCCTCCATCCCACCCTGCTTAGATGTATGGCTTTTCCTGAAATTGTAGTAATGGAACTGTCAAATTTGGTTTCGTCAGGACAGGGATCTCCCAGTTCTGTCTGTAGCATTTCTTCAGGTACTTGATTTTCAGAGCAAGGTGAAAAGTGTTGTCAAGTTAGAAGCAAAATTACATTATTGTTACGTTGTCAAGACTTCTGTGTCCACACAAGTCAATATAATTTGGAGTAGAATCATGTATCCTTGATGCACAGTTCTTAATTTTCCATCCCAGTTGTTGCTGTTTTCCAAAAGACATTATTACCTGATTCCACTGCCTCCTTGCTCTGTTATCTGTCCCTTCCTCACCCCTTTCCCCCACCTGTGGTGACTAAAGTCTGTTGTGACTGATGTTAGAACATTTTCTTTTAATTTTTAATAGTTCAATTTTCAGAAGTTGTTACAGCTGGAGAAAACCTGGCTAATAATTGTTTCAACCATTAACCAGTCAGCTTTTTTTTCCTTAGTGACTTTCTTGATTAATGTGGTGTGAGGATGTTTCTGCTAAAAGGTAGAATAAAGGAAGGCTGTAGAGAAGATTTTTATCAAAGCTGTCACTCCAAATTTTGCTCATGTTTTTGCAGCTCCTGCAGAATTTGGAAAGTATGAAGTTGTGGCGGTGAAGGATGCACGTGGTCTGCTACATTATCCTGTTAACATAAATACTGTGTGAATGTTTGCA
This sequence comes from Turnix velox, assembly GCA_013400935.1. NCBI lineage: Eukaryota > Metazoa > Chordata > Aves > Charadriiformes > Turnicidae > Turnix > Turnix velox. The sequence continues at coordinate 603,968 of VZTY01035493.1, read as the reverse complement.
GTCACATTTCTCATAGTATAGACAAGTTTATAGGATAGATGTCATCTTAGGAGCTGATTTGGTTCTCACTCAAAATGACCCAGTATCACTTTAGCTAGAACAGCACTTGATACTGAGAAAAAAGCATTGGTTTATCCCCTTAATGCTGTTGAGTAAAAATTTTGCAGGGCCATTCTCCAGCTGATGAAGTGTATATGCATGTGACAAATCCAATATGGGTTTCTTTTTAATTTTGGGAGCCTAATTGCATCTTAGTTTAAACATATTTATATTTTTTGGAATGTAGTTTGGATCTTGTCCTACGTAAAAGTAGGAATCCTGCCAGTCACCTTTGAGTACTATTTTCCCCACTTTCTTCACTTCCCTAGTGTGCTTCTTTATTATGTCTTCTGCATTTGCTGCTTCTTTTGAACCAAGTTATTGGTCCCTCTTCAGGGAGCTGAAAATTGAATAGGCACTGTGGGCATGGGACTGAAAAGATGCAACCTGGAAAGCCTTCACCAGTGGGCAAAATACAAACAAGAAGCTCCTTTAATGGAAATCTTGATCTCCCTGGGAAGTCCCCAGACTGACTTGGGGAATTGAAGAAATGCTGCAATAGTTAAACCTCTGGATTAGGAATTGGCTTCTGCTTGGTCTAGCTTAGGCTTCAACCACAAACTGAATAAACTGACAACTGAATGAAGCTACTTGATTTGCATGGTTGCTTCCTAGAAATTGTTCACATAAGGAACCTCAGTGGCATACTGTTGACCAACCTGAAAATCAGTTGGGACGTTTTCATGACACTGTATTGACAAAATGCCAAACAGAAGTAGGAAGGTACTTACTTGAAAGAGACCATAAAATATTAAGGCAGTGCAAATTAGTGTGTATCGGAGTTTTTGAAAGCTGTCTTTGCCAAAAGTCAACAAGTCTCAGTGAAAGTTGGTATTGTAGGGAATGTTTTTAAATGCACTTAAAAATAGGAATTCCTTGAAAATGAAGTCGTTGGAAGTCTTTTTCTGTGAAAGTATCCTGTAAAAAATTTTATTTCCTTTTCTTTAAAATTTTGCATTTTTAGAGCATGTGCAATTAGGATGCTGATGTACCTTTTGGAGCCTTTTGGTACATAGTGTTTCAGCGAGCAGACACACAAGACTGGTAGTTTTCTTGCAAGTATAACTTTTTTCTGTTTAATTCTAAAGGGGAAATCAGTTTTTTTCTAAGGCACTTGCTGCCTTTTATTCAGTGCAATCGAATTCTGGGTGTCTTATTGCCATACTCTTTTAGAAGAGACTATTGATCCATCCATTGTGTTTATTTGACTGAATCTGAGGCTGTGAAAAATGCTGTGGGAGGCTTTTGTATGTTATCTTTTAAGCTGTAGTTGCTTTATGTGTGTTCTGTCTAAACTCTGCTTTCCTTTCCACTGCACCTGTATCTCTGTATCTATGTAAGAGAGAAATGGTATTTCATGTACTTATTTTATTTTGGAGTCCTTTATTACCAATAACTGTGCAAAAAATAAACATTGTCTGGGGGGAGAAAGATTGTCGCAAGTTAAATATATAAAGGGAAGGTTATGAATACTAATAAAAGTTATGCATCATATTTTTTATGCAGGTATATTTTTAGGTTGATAGTTCCTAAGTTTTAACCTGTGTGGTCTTTTTACCGGTACTCTAAAACCAGTATCTGACCTTAACTAAGTGTCCTCATGGTGAAACCAGTCTGGATTTATCTTTTTTTAAATTAGTTTAATTTCTCTTCAGCTAAACATTGTACGTTTTTCAGGCCATTTTTAAAGAGTCCAGCTGTTAATTATCTACAGATTTTGATGTTTGAGTGGAAATAAAATGAAGTGAAATACTGAGATATAATTGTTTTAGGCTTAATTTTATAAATTATTTTCTTTTAGAACAAATTCTTTACAACATAAAACAAGAGTACAAACGCATGCAGAAGAGGAGACACTTAGAAAATAGCTTCCAGCAGACAGATCCTTGTTGTTCTACTGATGCACAGCCACATGCATTTCTTCTTACTGGACCAGCTTTGCCAGGTACTCCAGAATTCTGTGTAATTCTGCTATCCGTTCTTAGACTCTGTTTGCATGCATAATTTTGTCTAGTTACCTGGTTATTTTTGACACTTTCTCACTAGTTACTGTTGCTTTTTTCTTGGCAGTGCTAGCATTGATCTGAAACATTCTAACTTCTCATTTTAAGAATTAGTAAGATACAAAAGTTTGCATTGTTTTCAAGTTGTCTTCGCAAAAATATATTGTACTGTGATTTTTACATAAAACACTAGCTTTAATTTGTAGGTTGCAACTACCATGTAAATGCTGTTCAGTGTTTGTATAACATTCTTCTTGTTTTGATGTACATGTATATTGTTCATTGTAGTTGTATTTCCAGTTTTGCTTTAATAGTAATTAGAAAGAAGTGTTCATGTGGCAGGGAGACTTATCCAGGTGTGCCATGAAGTTCCTTTAGTGCAAAAGATATGAAGAAAACTGATAATAAAAGTGGTTCCATTCTATTTGGAGATGAAAATTGGTATGCCCAAATATTTAATGTTCCATTTAATAGGTACTTCGTCTGCAGCATCATCACCATTGAAAAAAGAACAGCCACTGTTTACTCTCAGACAAGTTGGAATGATCTGTGAACGTTTGCTGAAAGAACGTGAAGAGAAAATCCGTGAAGAGTATGAAGAAATTTTGACCACAAAACTTGCAGGTATATTATAGTTCGAAACAGCACGTTAGGATGAGTATGAAAGCTTAAAACTTCTTCTTCACAACTTTTTGTGTTGTGTTGTTTTTTCTGACCTAATTGGATTAAGCAATGAAATTGTATATTGAGCAGAAAAAATGAAGTGTAGAATCTTCAATAGGTTTTTTTTTCCCTTCTGTGCTGCCTTGGATAGAATCTATGACTCCTTGGTATTACTAATCAATGGAAACAGTGGTTTTATTTTTGATAGAACTTTCTCTTGCTATCATGTTTGGATTGATAATTTCCTCCTCATTTTTTGCCAGAAAGACTTTCTATTCTGCTGGCTTAACAGCTCTTTGTGAAGGACTTCTTTTTTCTCAAACAGGAAAAAAAAAAAACAGACTAACTTCCTTTTTCTGGAATTTGGCAAGAAGACAGTACCTAAAATTTCCCTTTCTCTTCCCAGCACTTACAATTGCACTGCTGCCAGCAGTGTTTGCTATTTGCCAGTGTCAGTAGTTTAGTGGCATTTCTGATGCTCTGTGTTATTGTGTTTCACATAATTCATCTCATGGTTTTGGCTCTTGGTGCCAGCTTGCCTTTTCATACGGATCATGTTAATGTCAGCATTTTAAATATGACCTTTCTTTGGTTGCTGAAGTTCTCCTAAGCAATTTGCTAGGACTTGAGCACCTAAATTCTGTTGCATTCAGAGGTAGGTGCCTTCCCAGTATGAGTCAGTGTCTAATTTAATATTCAGTGTGATATTACTGAGCATCTGAGTACACTCTTCAGCTGTAAACTTGCTTTTGAATACCCATGGCTGTTCTGCTTCCCATCTGAAAACATATCAGAACTGAAGTTCAAAACTGTGGGAGTGAAACCTTCCACAGGTATGCCCATGCCAAAAGGCACCAGGTTCCTCTTGTCAGTCTGTCAGGATTGTCTCCACACCTGAGCATCTGCTGATGTTTTGTGCTTACTGATCTGTCATTGCTGTGTAAGAAATGGCTACAGTTCCAGGTCCTTAAGTCTTCATCTATTTCTGAATCTACCAAGAGCCCTAAATACTTCTGTTGATTTGAACCTAATGTTCCATTTCTGCATTTTTAACTCAGTTCAGACTGATGAATGAGGATTCTGCAGAACTTTTTTCTTCCATTTTATGTTTGTTACCAATTGGGTCATTTCTTGCTTTCTCTTGAATGCATTTCAGTTAGCAAAGATCATAATAACCAGTTGAAGATCAGATATATTTACATTTGTTCCAGACACTTTCTGAGTACAAACTTACAATTCTTTACAGCGGAAACCCCTCTGGCAAGTTACTTATGTGTGTCCCATCTGTCAGTCACAAAGGGAATATCTTTTATTTCTGGGAGGGGAAAGGAAAGGTTGTGATGGACTGATGAGTTAGGTTAACTTGTTCTTATGACAGTGGTCACCAAAAGAGCTATTCAGTGAGCTTTTTACTGCATCACACATAACAAGCCAATAATGTTTTCAGCCTTATGTGGGAATTTTGAATGAGAGACTGAAAAGAATCCAGAAATTTCTTGCACAGAAGGCCCTTTATATTTTTCTACTGACAGAATGATTATATATTTTTCTAAACTTTGTCTGGTAAGATGTACTCATTCTTACAAACCAGGGAAGTTAATGGAAATGTAACTGGAAATTCTGTAATAAATCTCAATTGAATAGCTTCTTTCAAGTGACTTAACTGAATGTTTTAGTCTCAGGTATTTTCCTTATTCTGTTCTGAATAGTGGATTCCTTGTAGGTAGTTAGCAAGATACTGCCTTAGGTTTTTTTCCCCCCCTATGCTTTTCATGCACAGTGAGTGTGTGATAAATGGAAACCTTGAATCACTGTAATGCCCTGATTTCCTTTCCTGCAGTGTTACCTGAATTTGGTGTCTTAGCATAAACTTGGATTTGCAAAATCTTCTGCAGATTTTAAAACCAGAGGAATGTAAAGGGCTAAGGAATACTTCAGCTTGACAGATTTTCTAGAATCTGGGTGAAAACCAGTTTTTTGCACTAAAAGTCAAGTTGTAAAGGATAGTGATAGTATTCTATCTGTGGTCTTTAGTCATCTTGTAACTTAAAAGAACTACTTAAAACATCTATGTTAAATTTTCAAACACTTCTCTGTAGGTTACCTTTTCTTTTGGATTAACTTTCCCACTTTGAATGTCACAGGAAAGGGGATTCTTACTAACTATGGCTTCTTTAATTTCCAAAGCCATAATTTTAACAGAGATGATCTTACAAAGCTGCTGCATATGTTGCCTTAAATCTTTCAAGAGGAAAGCTTGCACGATTGTTTCTGGCCTTTAATGCATAGGAAAGGACACTTTCAGGAAAAGTTACAGTTACTGTTACTTTTGGATATGGTTTTTGGGCAACAGATATTTAATTTGCTCTTTGTGTTGTTTTTCTGTTTGTCTGAGATCCTTGAGTGGCTGATGGAAAGCTGTCAGTCAGCTGGAGTGAAGCAGAGGTCCTGCTTGTGGGCAGAGGGGAACTGACTGCTGTGACCCTGGGACCCTTTAGTCAGGGATGAATGTCCTTAAATTGTTGGGTCAGGTCCATACTTTGGACTGCTGCTGCACTACTTGCTGATTACTGATACCCTGTTTACTTCAAAGGTGAAGCTCATCCCTGCAAGAGGATGGGGACTTTAATGGGGCAAACCTGTGGGACTAGGAACCACTACAAATCTAACTGCATTTTTGGTTGAAGATTGCCTTCTTTGACCTTGCCCTTTTCTCAGAACACCCCACATTGCTGCACATGTATTTTTCCACAAGGGAGGAAGGGGAATGGAGAGGAGCGGCATCTGGTAGATATTACTCTCCTTGTTCAATTTCCTAATTCTGAAAGGTGATATCCTGCTGATGAGTGCAGTATTAATACTGAATAAAATATTGCGAATGTATTTGTATGTATGTGTTTATAGAAACTATAATCTTTCTGGGAAATAACAATGCTTAGTTCAAAGTCAATACATTTGATATCTAGAATTAATTTCAGTTTACACCATAGCTGTTCTCATGAAGTCCACAGTGAACTGTATCTCCCATTGTGGCTGCTTTTGTGATTAAAATTAGTCAGGTATTAGTCACCTAGCATTTTGTCCTTTTAGTTTCTCATTTGGTGTTGATTTTCTGATGGTCACCAAAAAGAATTTCTAACTCTATAGCAGGTCTCTCTTGCATCTCACTTTCCTGTGTTTCCATTTCATTAAGTTAATTTTCTTGTATCTGGTAGTGATGGGAGCAGAAGGAGGTTGTGTTTCTGACCCTAACTGACCGTAATGGCATATTTGCTTTATCACTCTGCCTCCATTATGGATCTGCTTGATTCCTTCAAAATACAATGTCTGACACTTAGCCAGGAGTGTTAGGTATATAGAGGGCTTGGTGTACGTGCAGCATAATTCACTTTGAGCACATTACTGCTCTTCCCATTACAGGAGCTTGTAATGGGAAGCCTTACTTAAGGGGACATGTGCTGCATTATTGTTCTTGGGGATGGAAAGGAAATGGCAGCAGCAAGCTGTATAAAGACTTAAAATTACTGTTAGTGGATGTGTGTTTTAATTGATATGTTTTGTATATAAAAAAGTAGCCTTGAATATTTTTCAGCTCCAGTTAGAGTTAATATACTCATGCTTGTAATGTTTCATGATTGCAGAACAATACGACGCATTTGTGAAGTTCACGCATGATCAAATCATGCGACGATATGGAGAACAGCCTGCCAGTTGTGAGTATCTATTTCTGCTGGTTTCTATAGCAGCTTTAGCTCATTGAATGCTTAATAATTTAAGTAGTTGTTGTTAAGCTTCAGCTATGCCCCAAGTTATAGTACTCTAAAAGAGCTATTTGGAGGACTGAGTTTGAAAGGAAGAGGCAAGGGAAAAATGCAGTTTTTCTCTAAAACATCTGAAACTGTCTCACATAGCATGCTGCATTTTTACTTTCTTAGAAGGCATTTGTTAAGTGCATCATTAACTTGTTTGGGTTTTTTTTCTTTTTTAATTTTGTTTTTCTTTTTACAGATGTTTCATGAATCACACTTTCTGCATATGTGGGCTGCCCTATCCACCCTATTTTATTGTTGCAAGCTGTCCCAGTAAAGACTTGCAGCAATGCCATATTTTTTCCCCCTGTGAACACAGGTTATTTCAAGCTTTTGTCAGTGGCAACCACTCTTATGCAGCAACTGGTTTTGGAGTGCTCCCTGATGTCAGTACCACCTGGATGTGGACCTTTGCTACCTGTAATAATACCAGTGGCCTCATTTGCTGTATCATTACAATTTGGCTTCTTATGTTAATAAGTTTGAAAAAGTAAAGGATTAAAGCTGGTGTTCTAGAAGTTGCCCTTCACTGGTTGTGTAAATAAAAGTGTAGAATGACACTTCTGACTGAAGTTAGTGTGGTTTTCATAACTGTGCACTACAACGAGGCTGTAATCACAGTTAAATTAGAATGTAATCCCAGGACAATTTTAAGCAAATAGCCCACAGTACTGCCTGTGAAATAGTGAAGGAGGGCATTTCTGTATTCCATGACTTTTTTGGGGGTTAAGAATGGGTTTATATGATTTCTCATTTTTGTAGTTTTTATTTATTCTCTCAGTCTTTAACAAATGTTTATTGCTGCAATTTTTCAGTGTATCATTGTTTTACTGCCCTTGTAGTACTGGAATTTAGTTGGAAGAATAAAACATTTACTTCTAATCTGTTTGTTTTTAATAACGCAGGTGGAACTTTTGCTGTGTATGAATAAACTTAAATTTGAGTGTTTAAATGAAAAATTAATTTACTAGCTATAGTGGATGGATGAGAATTTTAGATCAGGAGAAAGGGGCAGTTGAAAACTCTTTGGAGGTGAAGAAATCTTCCTTAGATTGGCTGTATTGTTTCTTGTTGAGAAAGCATGTTTGTTACAGAACTGACAACAAACTGACCATTTAACTCTCTGCAGCTGACTTGAAAGTTTGTGCTCATGTTTCTTCAGGTTTAAATGACACATCAGAGGAAGTCTACTCATAAGATAGAGCAGGTACTTGCCCCACAAGTTGGGGATGTATTGGAAGAGCTAAAGGTGTGTGATCTTTGTGTCGAGGGCTCAGGAGTTAGGTGCTGGATGCTCACAGGCTGCTGTATCAGTGCTGGCTGTTGCTGGCTGTGCAATTCTGAGGCTCAGTGTGAATTACTGAGAAGTTACTACATGGCAAGTGCAGGTTTGTGTACTGTGGGGTAGAGGTGTTGCCTAGCAAGTGACTTCTGCTATCTGCTTTAAGTAATCTTACTTTGATTATAAACTGTTCCCTCCTTTAAGTTACTGTCTGCTTCTGGTTAACTGGAAGCCTATTGTGTAACAGGTCTTTGTACGATTTCAAATTCATGGAACCAAGTTTTAGCTATAAGGTCTTTGAAACTTCAGCTGGTTGGTAGCATGCTGGTGCCCAAGATTTCAGAGAAACCATACAATGAGCTCTAGTCCTTAGTTAACTTTTGTTCATTTAATAGTGAGATTACAGGTTAGGAAGTAGGTGCATTGCTATGGTATCACAATGTTGTCTACTCACTTTTCCTGAAAGCTATCTTATTCTAAATATTTGTATTCTTTTAACTGCATTTTCAGGATCTCAGAAATGGGAAATGTCTATATAAATGGACTCCCCCCTCAGGTTTTAACTGATGAGAAAATTATCAAGGGCTGTTGTTGAATTTGATTGCCTCGGGGTGCTCCTCATTTTCTGACCTCCTTATACTGTTAATTTGCCCAGGGTAGGCAAACCACTTCTGGATGGACTATTGCCCAAATTCCAGCATCCTGATCCATTTCCTGTAGCTCCTGTGTTCTAGAAGATCCTTGTTCTGACTTAATAGAAATGTATGTATGCCTAACTGATAATCTGGGACAGGAGTGGAAGTAAGATACCAGCCATTGTGATCATCTGTGTCTCAGCTTATATTTTCCTTTGAGATACTGAGAGTTTTTATAAATAAGAAGTGATACTGTGTTACAACCCGGCAACTTGAGTACTGCTCCAAATTAATGCATAGTAAGCAGTCTTGTGGTAGATGAAATAGAGTGCCACTGTGGGTGCTTGTGCATCCCAGCAGTATGCTTCATTTATGCCTATTGTAAAAACAAGGTTGCTTTCTTAGGAATTTTCCCTGGTTTTAATCTGCTGCTTGTTCTGACTTGGACTTCAGACTGACTTCTTTGCCTGATCTTAGTGCCAGTGTGATGTGATGAATTTAATGTGAAGGACTTGTTTGATCGGGTGACATACTTGCCCCAAGGAAAATGGCTGGCTGTTACATTACTATTGGGGAAAAAATGAGGAAAATTTGAAGTGCTCTGTGGAGCAGGCTGCTGTTTAAAAACAAAACTGCTTGGCAGTGCCTTTTCAAAGGCTTTTGAGTCAAGTAGAAATGGATAAGATCCATTAAGTAGTGAATCCTTGGCACTACATTTTTATGGCGGCCACATCTAGAATATTTTTCCAATTTGTATGTAGCCGCAGTCTGTCCAAAAGCAAAGCAAGCTGAGGATTGTTGATTGCAATTTAACAGAGTGAGACCAAAGATCTTTGTTAACCTGTTTTTAAGATAGTGATGATGTATAAATTCTTTTAAAGCTGGTTCTGGTTACTGAAAATGGCGTGTATGTACTGACTATGTTGATTTTTGTGGCTAGATGTGAAAGATACGGCTTTAAAATTATTCAGCATTTTTCAAGGTCAAAAAGGGAAGGAGATTTATGCAATCCTGTGTGTCAATGCTTGGGAACTGGCTGTGTACTCTGGAATGGCAAGAGCAGAGCATTAGCAGATTCTGATTAGAAACCATTTCGTGAAAGCTCTCTTCATTCCTGAGTTGGAAATTGGGAAGGATTTAGCTCTATGATTCCACAGTGGGGAAGAAAAAACAACAGGGCAAATAAAATATTGAGAGTTTCTGCTCTTGTTGTGAACCAGAGCTCTGGACCTTTGCATTGGAAACCATTCTCTGAGATAAAAAAATGTGAAGATAAATGTTTGGCATTTGCAGGCACCCAGCTTATTCTTTTATTTTACTGCTGCTGTAGGTTTCAAGATAAAATTACTGAATTACTGTTTTAAACCAGTTGTGTAAAGAGCTGTCAAAGAACAGCATCTCTAAACAGGAGAGAAAAAAGGATAAAGTATTCAAAGAAGACTTATTTTCAGGTCTGGTTTTTGACAAGTTTTGTTGAAAGATGTGGCTACTGAGAAATTCAGTGCAGTTACCAGTTCTGAAGTAGGGCTTTGCACTGTTAACAGTTTCAGAGCTAGTACAATACTGCCTTCTTTTTTTGAGTTGTAGTTTGATTTCAGACAAGGTTTCCTGAAGTATCTGCTGAAGGTTATTACTGTACAGACTGCTGTAGAAATTTAATGTTTAACCATGAAATCTCCTGTGTATTTCAGCTAATGTGTGTGAGGGTGAGTAGAAAAGAAGTAGTAGTAAAATGAATTATTTGAGAGAAGCTTAAAATGAAAAATTCATACTATATAGTCAGACTATCTGCAGACAGAAAGCCTGGTGTTACTAGATCTCTTGTTATCAAAATTCCATTACAGGAGGCGAAGCACAAGGTGGTTTTCGTAGCTGTATTATCTCTGCTGTTAGTGATGATGGTTCAGAATTTAGGGAGGTTTAAGGTTTTCCCAGGCAGCTTGGGCTGACTACAAAGTGCAGTGTCTGCAGAAAGACAAACTAAATGAAGTGTATTATGGGGGTTGTTAAAAATGTTTTTAACTGTCCAGCCTTCCTATCCTCATTGCTGAAGAAAAATTAATGTATTTTCTACATAATTTTAATCAAGTTTTTCCCCTTTATGTATCTTAGAGTCTGAAGTGCCAAATATTGAATTGAAGAATTGATCTTGAGAATGCATAGCAGATGTGAGTGCAAGCTTCAAAATCCACATAATTCGTTCGAGGGAAGAAAAAGCCATTAACTATTAAATTCCTGTTTTAATGTCATGTTGCCTGTACATTTGAGGGTTGAAAGCCACATATTGTTTGGCTTGCTCCAAGTGTTTTATCTTACAAAAGTGTGAAAGATGGTGTGAGGCTTATTGTGTCTTAGGTGAGGGAGGGAGACACTGCAGGCAAGTGGCAGAGGACAGCTGTGGGGAGCACTTGGCTCCATGACCTCTTGCAGAGCAGGGAGACATTTGACTCTTCTGCTCCTCCCTTCCATTTGCCAAGTGTAGTGGGAAGATAAATAGGTGAGGTTTGGTACAGAGGAGGGTTCTTCAGCATTCTCTTCCAACTGAAATGTCTCTGCTGCTTAAAATCTTTTAGTATATACAGGGAGGGGGATACATAGATGCCCTGGCTTGGACTCTGGGGTGACCAGCAGTTTTTTGTTTACTCCCATGTGTCCTGGTGGAGAAGAGGAAGTTTTGCAACTGCTCCACTGAGATCCTAAGAATTCTTGCTTCATGTTTTCATCATTAAATTTCCCAGGCTGTATGTTCTGGCTGTGTAAAGGCCATGTAACTGCTTGTCCTAGAGCCTCTTAATTTGCTGGGCAATATGGAACTGTGGCCCTTCCTTAAGTACAGCAGGAAAAAGTACTGTATGTCTGCAATTACAGCAATTGGGAAATATATGACTCCTACCCAATCTGAGGGTATTTAAAACAGGCCTCGCATATCTTATATACATTCCTGGGTAAGGAGCCTGGTGAGTTACAGGTTCCTGTAATAGGACTTCCCCCTCCTCCTCTGGTTTATGCAAGTGATTCAATCTTCAGAGCTGCAGGCTATCATTTCCAGTGGTTTTGAAGCTGCCAGCACTATGAAGGGGGAGCATCTGGATTGTAGTGACAGCTGAACACATGCACCAAGAGTAGCATTTAAATGCCACAGAAGGAAAGTGGAGTCTGTGATCCTCTCAGGTAGCTGAGGAAGTTTGGGAGTTTTCTGGAGGTATGTACTCTTTTACAATAAACAAAGTAATCGCCATTCAACTTATTAAGTAGGCTGGGAGGAACAAAGTCTAAATACTTCTTTCTAGGTGATAACACTGGAGTCTCCGCCCATACTGTTGAAATGCATGTTTCAGCCCCGGAGCCAGTTTATCAATGTGTGGCAGGTGTGCATGCTGTTCTGGAAGGAAATTGAGCATTTTCCCCTTCAGTTTCTAAGGCTTTTCCCATAGTTAGAAGACATGGGATGGTGATATTAGCATAAACACATTTGCTGCCCAAACCTCAATGCAGTGTGGGTTTTGAGGGCTGGTTAGGCAAATCAGCTGAAGGTTTTCCTTTACAGCCTCAGTTTCCTTGGGAACCAGAACTCCAGCAATGGTTATGGTTTTTGAGCTTTTTGACAGAGTACTAAATCCATGGCTTTTATTACAGCAACCAGCACTGATCTGTGACTGACTTGGGGCAGGGAAGAACAGTCCTGACCAAATCAGAAGTTGCTGTGAACAATTTCCAGTCCTGTTCCCACAAAGGGAACAGTACTGCCAACCGGTGCTCAGGTGTACCCACTGCTTTGTGGTGGTAGAAGGTTCTTTGGCTGAATACCTAGCAAAAATGAGCAATGCCTTAATACTGAGCCAATGTTTGTTATTTTCCCACAGCAAAGAGAAAAGAGTGTGTGCTTTAGCTTGTGGGTTTTACTACCTTCCTCCACTGTGCACTGTGCATATGTTCACGTTCAGTTACTGCTGACACAGGCTCCCCGACAGCAAAAGTCAGCTAGTACTAATGAACTTCATGAAAGAAAGGGGATGATAAACAGTTTGCTTTTACTCTTCTCAAACAGCAAAAATTTATTTCTTCAGAATTGCTGTGTTCTGTTCACCTCCTCATGAAGGAGTTTTAAGGGATTTAGGACCAGTTTTGGGTTGGAGCTTGCAGCAGAGGCTGAACATGGTGGAAGCTGGCTCTTTTTTAGCATAATGGGTTTGTTTATTTACAAAGATGTAGCTCAAGGATCTGGAAAGCATTTTATAGTGATGACTCAAGTCTTACCGACTTAGGAGCAAGTTACTACTGCTTCATCACTTCTGTAGCTCCCACGGCCAGTGCTGTCCTTTTGGCTTGCTAACCTGAAATGTATCAGTATGGTGTTAAATGCTACCCATCAAAGAAGATAAAACTGCCACAACACCATGGTACTTGGAACGTGAGCATTAACAGAGCAGTATATTGCACAGGGAGGCTGAGTAATAAAACCCAGCATTGCTATTCAGGTCTGTCCAGGCACTCGGAATGTATCTCTCCTCCTTCAGCCAGTGCTGACTTGGACGCAGTGTGCAAAGTGAGCCAGCATTAGCTCAGCGGGAACACAGCCATTGCACAATGGTATAAAGAACAGGTTTATTAAGATCCCGGTGGCACATTAACAGCCTCCCCATGTCAGCCTTGCCACGTGGTCAGTTTTCTGCTTGCTGGGCTTTATGAAGCCTAAGAGTTCCAGTTCAGAAACAGCTCGAATGAAACGAGCACTGGGTGTTTCAGTAAAGGAAACCTGAGTATACTTTTTATGACACTGACGCAGACTCTTTTCTGCAGTAGGGAAGATTTCTGGTAAGAAAGCTCACACAAAATGTGCTGTACTCTGAAACCCTTGGAAATAAGGGCAGAGCCAAATTTGCCTATAGAAGAACAAATCCTTAATCTAATCACTAGCTCCTTTGCTACATGCATACAATGTGACAAAAAGGGCAGAATTCTTTTAGCAACTGCTGAGAGAAGCTTACAGCCAACAGCAGTGCTAATTTTGTAGTCTCTCGAGAAGAAATAACTTAGACTTTCATGCTCCATGACAAAAGGGGAATACCATAGATAATTACTGAGATTTTTTTGGAAGTTTCATGAAACACCCTAACCTTTTCTTTATTCTCTTCCTACTAATGTTTCTTGCTGCCTTCATGACACACAGCTATATGTCCTTGAGTTAGAGAACTTAGTTTTGTATTACTGGTGCACCTTGTAGAAAAGGAAAGGCCTTATACTAGAGAAAAGCTAGATGTAGTACTGGAGCACATAAATATTCTTCCTGTAGTTAAACCTCTTTTTGTACAACTGCCCATCTCTTGTGGGAGCACAAGTGTTGTAGTCAGGAGTTTTGGGTCTAATGCTCATCCTTAAAGTAATTTCCAGACCACACATAAGAATCTAGACAAAATGAGAAGCAGAATGGATATACTGTGGGAAATAAAATACTCAACACTAAGGTACTAGAACTCAAAGGCTTCTACAGAGACAGCACTTTTGTAAGCATTTCCTCTGCTAATGTTCCTCCTTCCTCATAATAAACTGTCTCTCCATCCACTCTCTGTTGTCCTCTCTGCAGTAGCTTTACCCTGCCTGAGATGATCTGACAAATTCAACTCTACAAATAGTTGGTTCAGACTTGTGAAGGATTATTATTACTATGATTGGTTTCAGAACCAAACAACTCCTTTGGACCAGCTTTTGCTGGTCTCTTACCTCACCACTACCCAGGTGTTTCAGCTAATATGTTTCTGTGACATTTTCAATGCCATAAAAGGCTGTTTAGTCATCTTTTCTGGAATTGTCAGTGCTTGTGAAGGTGCATTTTAAAAATCCTAGTTTGTTCATTCTGTAAGCATCTCAATGTCAAACTCACAAGAAACAAGAAAGGATACTGGATTACATCATCCACCTGGTCTGAGGAAGCTGCACCTGCATTTGGTCCCTCAACTGCTGTCACCACAGTTGAGAAAGCCTAGAAAGTAGAGAGCAGCACAGATGAAATATGCATTTCACAGACATAAAGAGCTGTATATAAAATGATAAGCTCTGAGCTGATGACTGCCACTCAGGAGGAATGAGAGCCTGGAATGGTAACTCCAAGAAAACATCAGCAGCAATTTGAAAGAGCAACCAGTTTTACACGTTACCACAGCAGGTATGCAGAAGGGAAGACATCACTCTATGAACTCATGTGCTTGCATTTTAAATCCCATTAAAGTTTTGGGCCCAGACACCCTTTCAGAAAAAATACAGAACTGAAACACTCTCAAAATGAGACTACTTAAACATCTAGAAAAATGAGAGATGGTTGGCTGTAAAGAAATCCATTAATATTGAGGCAAGAGCATAAGTAGCAATCTTCTGCCCACTTCTATTTCTTAGGCACAGACAAGGCAGAAGAAAAGAAATATCTGAAACAGTAAAATGAGTGTTCTCCACACTGCATGTATCTGAGCTACTGAAGTTCTTGCCAGAGGTTGCTGTGGTTGCTGAAAAGTTACATTGGTAATGGAATCCAGGCAGGTTTAGAAAATAGCATTCCAGTGCAGAAACTTGAGTGCTAAAACACAGTAGTTAGCTGTGGAGTGTCTGGACACTGCATCTTGTTCTCTTGTTATACTCTTCACTTTTGCTCCCAGTATGAGACAGGATATAAGACTAGAACTACGACCTTTGCTCTTCCTGGCACAAGATTCTCTCCAAGAACCCCACGTTTGCCAAGCAGCAGCACTTGCTGTTTCCATAAAAGCTTCACAGAATACTCACGAAGTGGGGGAAAAGGTAACTTTGTGAAGCATAAAATCTATTCTGTGCCAAATATAAAACAGAAGTAGATGCAAAAGATTTTCATCCCAGAGTAGTGATGCTGGAAATAAATGATTCATGGCAGTCAGAAGCAACTGTGGGCTGGTGATGGTTACTGTCTGTTCTTGCACAGGAGGGGCTGATGTGCACCATGGTTGAAGTTGTCAAGAAGGGCAATTGAGAAAAACAGCACAAAGATAAATGAGAATACTGAAGGCAGGAAAAGGCACTGTTTGCATTCTCACCTACCTCTAACCAATCAGCAAGATTGATTAATCTGCCACACTCCAGATGAAGCCTGTACACTATGCATATGTCAGGGGCTTTGTTAGAGATGCTTCCTCCATCACTTTTCAAAGCTGGATTCTGATGACATAAAAATGAAAGTAATAGCTTTGATCAGTTGTTATTCTTTCACGTTAGGTATTTTAACCAAATGTTAATTGTTGTGGTGTTTCATGGCAAGCTGATGGTACAAAGTTAAAAAAAAAAAAAAACCAGACCAAAACCCCCAGGAAAATAAGAATCCACAAACCAAACAAAGAAACGCCTGGCTATTTCACTCCTCGTCCTCCTACAATTTTGTACACTTAAAACAGTTTTTAATGAGTGATTATCTGTCTGGCTTTTACCAATTCTTTTGCTAGTTCTATTTACACATCAGAGAGAAATACACTGTTACAGATTCAGGAAAAGAAACCCGTCATGATTTGCCTCACCCTATACTACGTAAAAAGCAGGAAAGTGTCCCTTCCCCCACTCTCCCCTGCAAGGGAAAGAGGAAGTCTTAGTGCAAATTTATCAGATGTACTAAAAAGCAAGATTGCTTCTCTCATCTCAAGAGTTTTGTCTTGGAAATGTAATAATCTGCAGCTAAACAGGCTAAAGTCTGATTTCTTACAAACTGTACGTCAGAGAACTCAGGTCATCAGCAGTGAACCACTGAACTCAGAAGTAAAAAAGCCACTGAAGGTAGAAGCAAAGGTCTCTGAAGCTGCAGAAGTTTACAACATTTCATGCAAGTTCATGATTTTTTCCCCAGTTTTCAGTTTCATGCACTATAAGAAGCCCGTAACATTAGAGCAGCCACTCATTAGTCCTTTCAGTTAATGGGATTTTTTGCTAAAATGTTTTTATATGATAATAAAATATGCAGGTTAATTGTGGGAAGTCTATAAAGCCCTGAATAAATAAATGCTTTCATAAAGAAATGCCTTTCAAGATAAGAAAGAAGGTTGGAGAAAGAATGTAACATTGCTCAAGAATATCTTTCATAGATCTCAATCCTTCAATTTGTGAGACTTAAGTTCAGTTTGCACTCTGGCACTTAATGAGACATTTCACAATTTCCAGAAAGCCTAATCATTTTTAAGTTTATTTTTTCAGGACAAGGATCACAAAAGCTCCAAGAGGTTAATGTCTGTCAGTTCAGTCCACAGGGTCTGCAGATACTTTCAGAGTATGATGCCTAAGCCTTCCAAATGTTGAAATCCATTTACCAGGATTTTTAGGATTGTATCATAATAGTTCCAAATACTCCTGAGTTACTAACCAGTACAGGTGAAGTTACACCTCCTGGATGTTCCCAGTGGCTCACCACTGCACAGAGGGATAACCCTATGCCTTTTTTTCCCCTCAACTACTCCACCTAACTCTGTGGCTTTCCTGCATGTGCCAGCTCTGCCATTGCTGGACATTCTGCATTGATTGTCTAATTGTAGGGCAAGAACAGTTAATCAAAAACAATAGGGGTTGGAAACTCCAGAGCAATTGCACTCTCCAGAAACAGGTTCATCTGTAGAAAGTAGTATCTGGCTGTACTGCACCAAGAATGATCCAGGAAAGATACTACTGATGGCACTGCAGGGTTCCTGCCAGCACCTGACAGAATTCAGCCTCTCTCATGATAACTAGGCCAAGTCTTCACAGCATAGCAGAGGGAGCTGCATGAAGGGAAACCTCAGTTTCCTGAGGCAGCAGCACACACGCTGTCACCCAGAGGAAATAACTAGTCTGACAAGCAGGAAGCTGCCTTAGAACAAGCAGCCAGTTGTGAAACCACCTGTACAGCACAGAGGTGCTGTTTCAGAAACAGGAGTGTGGGAGTGGGAACAACCCACAGATGCGTTCAGGTTTCTTTTGCTTGACCCTGACTAGAAGACAGAAGACACACTCATACCTTGCTCTGGAATCAAGGAACCAGAGTTACTGCCTTTCCCAAGGCCCAAATGCTAGTATTCCTTTGCCCCGAGCTTAACTGCAATGTGAAGGCTTTCATATCATAGCAATCCAAGTATCTTCATGGGTAAATAGGTCTCCTTCCTTCAGATCAATGTGAAAAACCACCTTTCTCACACAAGATCAAGAACTAAACTTGTGTGATCATCTAAACCCTGGAAGATCCAAGATTAAATTTCCTTGTTCCAACACAGGACTAAGCAGTGCCTTGGTAGTACTCCAAATTACAACTTGTTGAATTTTCAAGAGATCAGTGAAAACAATTACACTTTTTCTCTGAGTTTTTTTTTTTCCTTTTCCCCTTGTTTTGTTAAATAAGCAACTTGACTGGATTCCTGTAAGAAATACATCATACATTAACCATTTGCTAGTACTCTAGTGAAGCAGACCCTTTTCTGCTCTAGTATTCTGGAAGAAGTAGCTCTAGAGAACTTTGATCTGGTCATGGCCCAGGAAAGTACAAGCCATGCAGAAGTCATGGATATAAATAAGAAAAAGTATCTGACTCACATGGATTAAAATGCTAAACAAAGTACTCAGCCAATACTGCTGCTGTTAGAAACTATGCCAAAATTTCAGAGTCTGCTCAGAAAACATAGGAAATACGTCAAAGAACAAAGTACAGGATGACAGAGGTCTTTAAATCCTGTCAACTCAAAGAGAATATGACTTAAACACTTCAGCAACTACATTTTGCTGTCTCTCCCAATGTATATTTTTTAAGGCTTTCTAAAAAATACACATTGTGGTTCACATTAGGTCTCTTTAATGGAAGCCCACCTGCTAACACTTTTTCCACAAGTAAACTCTTCAACTTCTGCACACAACAAAGCTTCTAGCCCTCATTTAAATAGAGGCACCAGCCTACCAATCCAATATGCATTGGGCTGTAGATGTCAAAAATTCATCTTCATTAAGTATAATTCCTGGTGAGTGTTGGCTTTGATGCAAGTAATGTGTAACTGTATCTGTAACTCAGATACAGCTACAATCCACGTTTTCTTCAGAACTGTAATTTAGGGCATAAGAAGTCCCAAGTACCATCTATAATCGAGGACAAAATATTTGTTCGCTCCTTTGCCAAATCTCCATTTCTTTCTTTCAGTCATCTTGTGAATTTGATTAATGCAAGAAGTGGAAAGGGGGCTGCTTTTGTTCTCTAGAAAAGGGCGGGGTTAACTGATAGAATCAATGATAAACCTTTTCTTTTACTCAGAAAAAGATATGATTGTAATACAAAACAGAGAGTAAAATAAGCATAAAAAGGAAAACAAAGGACTTCTTTAAATATGCTATATTTAAGCTATTGTTAGGGTCATCATTCCACCTGAACAGAGCCTTCCCCCTTATGGGAAGTCTACCTGGTGAGGACTAAGCACTAAGCCTGTAAAGAAAGCCTCTGGCAAGAGCCACAGGCTCTGTATTTTTCCCCCTGGATGGTCATCTCATTTATAACTGAGGACAAAATGATTTTCTGGCTACATCTACAGGAAAAAGAAAAGATCATGACTGGAACAGGCTCTGAAAAATGGATTCTCCATATCAAACTCTTTCCAAAATTAGCTTCTTTATTTCAGCCAGACAGATTCCCTGTCTCTTTGCAAAGTCCCCAGTTGCTCCTTATCAACATTAACTTGCTGGTTCTCTGCAAAACAGCTGAACTTGTGCCAAGCTTCATGAAACAGCAAAATTAAGCCTCACACATCATCTTGGTGTGAAGCCTTCAGAAAACTGCTCCAGCACCACAAACAACTCACTTCTTTCTTACCTTCAGGTACCAGTAGGGGTTATTTAAAGCTGTATGAAGTGCAATTCTTGGGGCAGCGTTCAAGTGCTCACGGAGAACACTGGCGGTGTTGAAATACAGTATCTCATGCAGAGTCTTGTGGTCTGCAGGAACAAGGTAGTTTCTGAAAAAGCCAGATGAGGTGTGAGGGACAGGGAGGAGAGATACAAGTTACCCAAAGTCTACTTTAGGTAATCAGAGATTACAAAATGCGTGCTTCCAAACCACTATTGCTAAAAATCTCTAAAAAACCCAATATGAGCAGCTCTGAAATCAACTTTTAAGCAGGGAAGTTGTTATTATCAACTCTACAACTAATAGAATTAGCACAGAACTCTAGCTGGGCCACTGACAAAATAAAAAACAAGGGCAGCAGCTGAAACCATGTAATTCTACTCCACAGATCATGCTTATCCATCCTGAAACTCACCCATGTCTTCGTATTCGAAGCTTTTTTCTTGGCACAGTCAGACTTCTGTTAGCTGCTCTGCTTCCCCTCCACCACAAGCCTTTATAACTAACAAGCCTTCATCTCTTCCCTCACCCCAAGCCCTTCACATTTTCTGCTACAGAGCTGACTCTAAAACCCTATCTGATGCCTTGCTCACTGAATCAGTTCCCAAAACAGATATCACATGTAACATCTGTATAGTTTCATAACTAGAACAGATTGACAATGATTAGAGTAGAAACTCTTGACTTTATTTTATCACACATACCCAGTCCTGCTTCTACTCTTTTCTGCAGCTAAAAAAAGTAATTTCATGTGCCAATAATTACTGCTGCTAATCAAAGCTACATATTTAATTATTTTTGAAGCTTTAATATATCATGATTAATGGTATGGATTTATTTAAAAATATATTTTTAAAATTTCAAAATAAAGATGTATTATTTAATTATTTTTAAAGTCCTCATCAAGAAAGAGGAAAGAAAAAAAACATGCTTCATAGTGTAGAAGTCAAGACACAACTGTGATAAAATTAACATACTGTAAAAATTTCTGTTGCAACTTAGTGTAAACTAATGCAGAAATACAAAAGGAGAAAGCTCACTTAACAAGGCTGTCTATGTAGTCAACAACTTCAAAACGAAGCATTTCAAACTTTGTCAGTTTCTTAGACCGCCTGGATTCCTTCAACTCCAACAAGGTCTTCAAAAAAATAAAAAGCAGGGCATAAAACTACATGTGAGATAGTTATTTCTCCAGAGAACACATTCTGGATGTTTAACATGTATAATTAATTTTTGCTGGCATGTCTTCACTGATGATATTTGAAAGTGTGATCATGAAGTTATTTTATTTTTAGGCCAGTTTATTCAGCTCTCAGACTGGTAGGAGTTTGGGAAATTCAAAGAAATATGTGTTGGGCAGAATATATAATTTGCAAGTTAAATAAGAAGAAAACCCCTAATTTGAATTTTAAAGTCTTAGTTTATGACAGATATTTTCTATAATTTTCTATGCGTCAGGTGGGCCTGCCATACACAGTCGGTGCTTATTCATGCATTTTAAGCTGAGTTACAACACACAACCTTTGCACAGAGCTCTAGCAAGCTGGGAAGAACTAACCACAGACAATTACATCTTAAATGATTCAGTTAAGGAATTAAGTCAGTAAAGCCTACGCAGGACTAACCTTCTGAAGATGATAAAGGTCTGTCTTCTTCTGGAGCTCCTTTTGTGATGAAACGGACACATCTTGTTCTTGAAAAGCATCTGCAATTAGAACAAAGCTGATGTTTGATATGTGGGATAAACTTTTCCTGCCTACCTATATAAACCCCCAAACCCAAACTCACGATTAATTACTTGTTCATATAGACCCAAAAAAGGCAGCTTTTGGTAGCTGCAGCTTATAGAAGGTTGTTAAGAAATGAGTTTGCAGTGCAGACTAACCAACAACAATTTAAGTAACTAAAGCAATTCATACCCTGAGCAAAAATCCAGCAAAAGCCTTGCACATAACTTGAACTCTGCTTATGTCATTCCCAGATCATACTCTCACCATTTTTAAGTTGGACACATTAGTACTAGATACTCCTGATGCTTTAAAGATGCTCAAAAAGGCACATACTGCATATTTCTTCCTTCTCATGCAAAAGCCCCACTGAGTTCTCCCTACTTGAAAAGATCTATCAGAGCAGCAAACCAAAAGAGTGCCAGTTTTATTCTCCTCTTCAATTATAACTAAATTTTGTTTTTATAGATATGTAATTTGTTGATCTGTTGCAGTAACAGTAAATTTTCAGTAAAAACAAAGAAGCAAAACACTAAAAGCACAATGATTGACAGGACGAGTGATAAAAGATAATTAGATTTCTTGCCTTACTTAGAAAATATGGTGATAAGATGAAGAATGCACTTACAAAGCACAGGTAAAGCTCCAATCAACACCATTAATCATGATATATAAAAGCCTTTTTGGTAACCTACATAGAACCAGTTGGTATTTTCCAGTGCCCTGTGAACATGTGTAATTGTGTTGAAGACTTCAAAACAGGGAACTCCCTCTCCTCAATGCTACTCAGTTTATTGAGAGCTATTTTTGATCATGTCCTTCAGTTCAACATAGCCTGGACATAAATATATTCTGTTTCCTCATGCTTCATGTTTTTATTTTTTTATTTCTTCCAGTTGATTAAGCAATTGGGAAGATGGACTTCCACTGTGTTTAAAAAAAAAAAAAAAAGTTTGGACAATCCTTTCATTCTGAAGGCTCTGTGGGAGATGAGGGTACATAACATTTCTTCCAGACTTCTGAAAACTCCTGCTGAAGATCAACATAATCATAGAAACATACAGGAAGAAGCCACCTAACCCAGAGGCCTATTCATGTACAGCTTTTCTCAGCTTCCCCTTATCACATTTTCATTATGGCTTAAATCCACTTTGAAAACAAAATAAGATTACTTATGGATTCATTAGAGCTTCTCTGCTTTAAATATATCTTCAAATCCTAACTGAAAATAAATAGTGTCTTTTTTGTTTTATAGTTCCACCTGTTTCTGAATTCCCAGAGTAGTTCTTTTTTATTGATTCCTTTGAGGTAAACATCTAACTACTTTAAAAAATCCTTGTTTCGATTCTTTTTTTATAAACTAGATGAACCTTTAGGTTTCCCATCCTAATTCAGAATCATCAGTGCTGGTATCTTCAGAGACGTATACAGCTTTTTCAGAGTAACCAATTGTTTCCTGTTCCACAGCCCTGCTATTACTACATCTCTTCAGAAATAGGTGGTACTGGCATCAGTTGTTTTAACAAGCCTCAGTTAACCATCTGAGCATTACACTTAGGCTACTTAGATTAATATTAGTTAGCATTTAGTCTTCCTGACTAAATGCTGAGCAGCAACCACGATAATGATCTTCACTTAATAAGCATAAAACAGACCAGGTGATAGCCACTGTACCTTCACAAGGGAAGCATTGGGGAGCACTTCTCCACAGTTCAGAGGAAACAACTAAACCCTTGTTCTAGAAGAATGCTAGAATATGTCCTACTCTTGTTCCAGAAGGAATAGGGGTGGTTTCTGTTAACCTGCCTGGGAAAGATGGAAGGCTGCTACCCATTTATCCAACTGAACTTTCCAATACATCTGCTACTGAGAACAACCAAATACAGGGGCTTGACAAGTTACAGCACATCAGCACAGCCCCAAAGTGTCGTTTTGTGTCCTAGCTCTTATGTGAATTTAACCAAAGGTGCAGGTGAAAGAACTTGATATACATTTGTATTAAATACCACGTCATAAGGAAGTCTCCTCCTATTTATCTTTCAGTATCTGTTTTTATTTGTTAAATGTTTTCAATGATGCAACACCCATGAAAATGCTCAAAATAAACATATGACAGATACAGTGAGTAATGTTTGCTGATTTGTACTTTTTCTTATCTTACATCTCTCTTCCGTCTTATAACAAGTATGAACCACCAATAAAGAATACAAACATTTCCTAATGTTCTATATCTATTTTAAAAAACAAGCCAGGAAAATCTGATAGTTTGATACAAAGACAGGAATGAAGAAGGAAAATTATACCCATTGGTTAGGTTGTAAACCAGTTTTAATATAATCTGCAATGGAACATATGATGTTACACACCCACCTTCTAGTTTCTGAAACTGGGTCAAGAACTCTTTCAACTTCTCCACTGTCTTATCAAACTCCCTTCCAGAAGATGACTCAAGAATTTCCACACATTGCTGAAGCATGGTTACCAAATCAGACTTATTCAGCATCCTAAAAGACACAATTGTTGGCTGAAGTTGAAACGCAGAATGATGAAACAGCTTTTAATGCTTGCAGTTGAACAAACCCCCCCATAATTAAAATACCCCTCATGTTAAAAGGAGAAAATCTCCAAAATTTCAAGCATTCAGTCTTGCAGTATGGATTTTTTTATCCAAGTTTTTATCCACTTGAATAGCTGTCCTTCACATTTTCCTACAGAACTGACAAGATATCTTTTATTTATTAAGGAAGTCTGATAGGGCTCATAACTTATGCCCAAGAATGGTAGACGAAATAGTAATCCATTATTCTCTATGATCCAGAGGGATTCTTGAACAAAACCCATATTGTTTCCTGCATTTAACTGTTATAAACCTCAACACCACCAGAATTATTTAGTTGGGAAAGGAGCTCTCAAGATCATCTGATAAAATCTCCAGCCTAGCCTTTACTTTCAGTTATGTGTTAGGGCATTTTATAAATGGCACAAAGCATTGTTCAGTCTCAAAATCTTAATTTAAAAGAAATCAAAGGAAATCCTTGCAAATACCCATAAATGAAATCCAGAATTAATGTCACAGCATCAAGCCAGTGCCCTTCTGCCAGCGTGTCACTTATGCAATGTGAGAGGTTCCCATTGCGAAACACTCTGGTTCTGAACAAGCACCACAAATTTATAATCCCCCTTGCTATGAAGAGCCCTTCCCAGCCCGTTCTTTTGGTTTTGCTTTGTCTTATACAAAACAAAGATGCTAACACAAAAATACAAAATAAAGGTGGTGTTTAAGGATTTCAGAAGATATATATATAAAAATGAGAAATACATAAAAAGAGAGTATGGCAAAAGAATAAAAAGATTGTCTCCATATCACCTGCTTAAACACTAAGAGAGATCCAAGGAAGAAACTGGAAGAGGCTGGGGAAGCTTTACAGATATCTGGAGGGGGAATTGCAGTTTGAGCTCTAGTTTCCAACTGGCAGTTGACTCTAAAGACTAGGATTTGAAATTCCCTTCATTCAGAGTTATGGATTTTTTCATGTCAGGTGTTGCCTTCAGATATCCCCATTTTCTAGAGACAAGCATCAGCAGTTATCAAGAAAAAAAGTGACCCTGAAGATACTAAAAGGTAGAAATAATTTTGGAACAGCCTTGTAGAATATAATGGGCAAACAACAAAATGGTAACAGTCATTGAAGGACAGGACTGTGATAAGCAGTACATGATGAATGGCATCAATGATTAGCAGGAAAAAAAAAATAATCAGTGTACAGTATGTAGACAGAAGACAATAGGTCAGTCAGTCCTCAAAGTTTGGCTACCCAAAAGCTTGCCCAGATGTCCAACATCTCTTAATCTTATCTCTTCTGACTGGATGAACTCAATGTGAACTAAAGTTCATACACTCTCATCTCCTGATGATATTTCTTAGATTCTAGACAACTAGATTACCTAGTGTAACTACTGTCTAGATTGCTAAAGTTAGACCACCTAAAACACCATCTTTGGGGAGAAGACTTTTAGCACAGGAGGGATAAAAGCCAGTACAAGGAAAGACTGAAGTAGAGAAACAAACAAAAAATAAACTTAATGCAACAAATAAAACCCCCACATTCAATTCATGAGGACAAAAGAGAGACTTTGTTACAATTTGAGAAATAAGCTGATCAAAAGTTTCTCTGTTTTGGAGACATAGAGAACTGCAGAAAAACACTGAAAAGAATAAGAGATGGGAAAGGATAAGCAATAAGGATATCAATAGGTGATGTGGCCTCTGGGAAGGCAGACAATTTATGGAACGGTAAATAACACATATCTGATCAAAGGTGGAAAAAAAAAGTAGAAGGGGAAAGATCATACTTCAACATTTCCTTTTGAGGAGACAGCAGCAAGACTGTGCAGAAAAAACAGAGACAAGAGGAAGTATGCGTAAAATGGCAAAGAGAGTTCAAGAGAAAGTTAAAAGCTGAAAAAACACAATTATCTGTGAAAGGAACAAGCACAATCATTGTATTTCTATCAGAAGCTCCCACAGCAGAAGCCAGGGCCAGAGACAAAACAGGAGGGTGATGAACAGATAACAGTGAATGGAAAGTGAGCCAGAATTGATATAAACTTTGAGATAGGAGAAGAGGAAGATTAATTTAGTGTGGAAGAAATCAAATTAAACACAGGAGGAGAAAAAAGAGAGACAGAAATGTTCAAGAGTTATTAGGGATTACAGAACACACAGTACAGAAAAGTGAAATGACACATTTGTGGGCAGGGGTTGATAGGTGATTGAGTGCTGTCAAGATTCAGGAGAGTGAGAGAAGGATTAAGAAGGATAGGCTGCAGAATGACAGGCTAAGCATATAATCCTTTTAAAGGGATGAGGGTAAACAACACGGCACAGTGGTGATGTGTAAGAAAAACTCAGTGTGGCAAAAGGTACAGAATGAAGAGTAGGGCTCCTTGTGTAGATGAGCCCAGAAAGTTACCCTCCACCACCACCACCAAGGTTTTTCTATGAAATTTTACAGTCAGATACATCAGGACTCACAAGCTCAGAGGCTCCTGAAGAGGCAGTTATGGTAACGGTGTTGCATTGGCCCTGTGTGAGACAGAGCTGCTCTATTATTTATTTGAATGACTGCAGCTGTAGAGAAACAGCCACTTGCCATCATAAAGCACATTTAAAAATCCCCAGATTCAACATTGCAATTAAAGGGCTTTCTACTAAGAAAATTGGCTTAGATGATTTTTCCTTTCTAAACACAGAGACACAAACATAGGCTCTCCTATAGTCCAAAACTCAAAATGACAAAAAAATTAATATAGTTCCTGTACTGACTGTTATACAAAGGCTGCAGGGGGAAATCAGCAAAATAAAAAAATAAGAAAGGCCTCAGCCAGTCATTTTGAAGAGATTCTAACTCTCACAAGAGATTAAAATTTAGACCAACTAAAATTAAGAGTGGGGTTGATAATATCTAACACAATCATACTTTAAAAGATAAAACCTAACTGATGTTTTGGTTCATACACACTAACCTCAGTGTTTTCAGCATAAGTACTCAGGGAATAAAAGATTAGAACTGGCTGAGTTTCATGGAAAATGGCAGAAAGACAAAATGAACAGAGCAGACAAACAGTCCTGCAGTTAGCTACAAGCAGGTAATATCCTCAGCTTTAAGTTCCAGAATAACCAATGCTTGATATTCTCCATGTGTACAGTGAAATTAAAACAAAACGGAAAAAAAAAATTAATCACCTTGCTAGTTGAAGAGATGATTCATACTCCTCCATTTCCCACACTTTGTTTTCCAAGCATGCACAGTGCAGCTCCCTGATCTGTTAAGCAGAAGGTGAAGAAAGGATGAAGTGTTTTACAAATAAAGCAATGTGTAACTCTTGCAACAAGCTTTTCAAATATGTAATTCCTCTGGAGGTTGTTTTCTGGAGATGTGGAATGACTGCAAAAGAAATGTGAACATTTATTCTCTTGCAGAATTAAGCTCTAGTGTTGCTGGAGTCCATGTGTTGCTCTGCATGAGGTATCAAAAAACTAACATTCAGATGAAGGTAAATACAGAGAACTAAGAGGAACTCTGATCCAATGTCTCAGCTAAAACATCTGTTCATTCACCAATCTTGGACCAGTTTGTACTGACTCTGTAGTTAGGGGGACAGATTCTAATAACAGCGTAGAACACGTTGAGAACTGACAGGCAAGTGCAAATGCGCAGAATATATTGCTCTTCTAGTGGAAGAAGAAATTTCTTCAGATGAGAAGGTGGATTTAATGAGACCAGAGCAATGTGGCTGTTAAGAGCAGTTATTACTGTTCACTTACTATCATTTTATTCCATATAGAATGTTGCTAAAATTCACCTGAATTAGACTAGTGAGCTAATAGGTGGTAGATGAGGACACATTGTTCACAATGCATACTTTACCATATGTGGGAAAGTCAATGTGTGTGTTCTTTTGTTGATCTGTGCATCTACCTCCTCCTCAAAAACCCTTCCAATTGACTGACAAGGTATCATCTATGCCATCAAAGAAACTACATGCTGCTGCCCCCTGCCCATATCAAGAAAGCATTTGTATCCATTTTAAGAAGCAGGGGGCAAAGCAGCAGAATAGTAAACAGAAAGAGAATAAATATTTATTCAGATGTCATACTTTAAAAAAAAAAGAAAAAAAAAAGTTTCATTAAAATGAAATAACAGTACGTCACCTGCTTGCCCAAAGGATACTTTGGAAGAGAAGATGTGAAAACATGAAGACATCTCAGAACTGAAACATAATTTTCATGGTAAGCATGCAAGTCCTCCAGCAACTTCTGTACTGTTTCCTGTGGTGACAGAATAATTGTTTTATAAGTCATTCTGACATCATTTTATTTAAGACTTCCATAAGATACTTAAAATGATTCTGAAGTTTTGACACCATAGCGCGCTATGATTTAAATCACTATGTTAAAATAAAATCACTATTTCAACAGTTCAGTGCAATTGCATTGCATATTATTAACTTCACATTCTTCATCCATCTGATTGGGAAATTGTTACTGACTGCATTCTTATTTTACGATTTTCAACTACATTTAGTCTTTACATTTGGTATGTAACTTCACAAAACAAGACTATATGGTATGCCTTTAACATATAAAAAGATACTAGAATTCGCATTTTAAAATTTTATACACAAGTTTGTATTTACATTTTATACACAAGTTTATATTTTAATTCCTTTAAAAGGAATTATTCCCACCACAAAAGCAAAATATTGAGAGTAGAAAAATTGTCTCTGTTGCTACATCAATCTTACCCACACCCAGACACTATAGCATCTATATTTCCCTCACCTTGTGTCCCAGCTCAAGAGCAGTGTAGTTAGTGTATAAATAGTAATGCAATAGGACTATCTATTCTGCCAAGTAACAGAGTGAACAGACGTATCTGAAGAGAGCTTGAAAACATTCTTAGAAGACTACACAGTGTTATTTCCACAAATAAAGCCACATTTACAAAAGTTCAAAAGAAATTTGCCAAGAAAACATTCAGGGTTGTATGTTATTAGGATGTAAATCTGCTTTCAAAACAGATTATTCTAACTAAGTGGAACTCTTCCCACAGTCCTTAAAAAAAGTGTCAACAGCACCAAATATAAATGGCAGCTGTCAAAGGGTATTACAAGTTTAGGTGCTAAACTTGAACAGCAAATTTACCTGGTCCCTAACATGAACAGCAAATTTATGACGCAGTACCAAAGTGACTTTTAAAGGGTTTCCAAAGTTAGGAATGATGCTGGGGATTAGTAAAACATACAGAATAAAAAGCACTTCATTAATGCAGCAGTCCATCCCTTTCTTCCCAAGCAGACTCCACTGCTAACTTGGCAATGCAATAGTCCTACCCCAATTGTAAAAATTAAAACAAGTATCTTCAAATAAAATTTGTCAGAAGCACCATATGCATATAAATACAAGAATTCGGGCTTCTTTCCCAAACTTACAGAGTGAGGCCTGTGAAACAAGGGGTATATTATTAAACATACAAAATTTAACACATGTAACGTTTAAGCTGATGAGTATTCACCTTTCAGAGCAGCAGCCTGTTATATTGTCCTTAAACTTTAAACAAAGAAATAGAGTCTCAGCTGCTCATTCCCACTCCTTCTCTCCTTCGATTGTTTCAACAGGAGCACTAATCCACCTGCAGAACGAAGTCCATTGGGGAAATCTTTCTGCAGACTCCCATGCCTTGTCTTTTTTTTGTTCAGGCTACCTTAATTGGATTATTTCTATGATTACATTCATTGCACACAAGCAGTTGTGCAGGCACACCTGCTGAGACATGAATAAGCAGCAAGGGAATAGCAGTAGCTTAAGCTATTTTTGCCACGGAAGACTATCAATCATAAAATCATGCATAAATCATGCCTTGCCTTGACTAATAAAGTTGCACTGCACTTGCAGACTTGCCTGCTACAAGCCTCAGTTCCACCATTTTTCTTCACATATGGAAAGTCCTTACACACAAGGAAGCTCTGCTAAGATAAAACTGCTTTATTTCCACTGGGAACTTACCTTTGCCCTCCAAAGACATTTTTAAAGCTTTACCTTTAGGTAGCCGTCTGTTGTCAGTAGTGCAATCTGTTTCTCTGATGTTTGACTTTCCACATAGCTGATGGCAAGGAAAAAGAACAACTTAAAAATTAGAAAGCGTAATTAAAAACTGTGGGGTTAAAAAATTCAAGAATTTTATGTTGCTGTAAGGATTAAAGTGGAAGGACTCAAAGAGGGACAGTCAAATCCATCACACTGAAAGACCACTTCAGAACCCTAGAGATCATGCTTCCAATCAGCTTAAGTCCAAAAATGATTTACGGTTATTTGTCATACTAGCTTGTTTCTGTCTGAAGAACAAGAGGAAAAAAAAAAAGTTCAAGTGATGATACATCACAGAAACTACTCTCTAGACCAAAAGATTAAGGATTCCTGAAATTATTTAGAACTGTCCTCCCTTTGATCAATTTAGCTTTCCTATAGAATCAGTGGCACAAGTGATCTACAGCTTTCATGGAGCTACATTCACAGATCCCTTATATCTTCTTTAAAGTTGACTAAATGCTAGATTTTCAAAAAAATTATTTCCCCTTTTACCGTCTAAAAGAGGGCAGCCTTCGAACGTTTTCACACTGGCTTTTTGATAAAGAATTCACTCGCTTCTTTGCATCTTCCAGATGGCAACACAGTATACTAAGAGGCTGGGAATAGAAGTGCTCCACAATAGAGAGCTGAAAAACAAAGCAAGAACCCATGATGGTAATAAAATTCATCCTCCCTGCTTTTAATGCTTTCTTATGACTATGATGCATACACTACAATAGTTGCAATGGTATTTCTTTAAAAAAAAAAAAAAAGCATTACAGTTCATAAACATCCCATAGGTCACTACAGGACAATGGTTATTCATTTTTAAATACAGTCACATAATTATCTTTTTCTGGTGTACATGCTATTCATATTCAGTACCTCATCTTTCCCCCCACTTAACAACTATAGCCTGTCAAATATTTTCTATTAATTTATGTAAATTACTACATTCTTTAGGCTACATATTCAGCTCCAATGCTCACAAATAACAAAGAGTACATTTAAAGATATGAAACGCAAATACTGCACAGAAGCAAACTTATCACATCTGCATTTCAATTTCTTTTTCACATACTCAATAGCACACTCCTAAGCCCTTACAATGTGCATGTAGAAATGCCCTTTATCACCAATTTCAGCTGCACTAAGCATTTGCAGCATCAGACCCTTGCAGAATAGTAGCAAATATAGCAAATACCCATCACATCTATTATCAAAAACAAAACCCAATCAGAGAGACTACCTCCCTAAAAACTTTCCAAACATAAACACTGTCAAAGGGGAAAGACACTTCTGATAGAAAAGATAACATCACCCCTATACATAATGAGGTGATGGTGATCTCTTGTTACCTATCACTTAGGAAATCCAGTATGAAATTGCTTCATCCTTGAACACTTTCAATGCACACAGCAATACGCCGTCAGAGCCTGGACTTGTATTTTTGTATTAGAGTAACGGGGAATCTCTAGATCCTGGTGACTCTCTCTAATGAGAGGTGTTGAAACATTTGTGGACGTTTGTTTGCAGGAAGAAGTACTACAGCCAGAATATTTCTCCTAGCCATATGAGACCACAGACTCTTAGGTAGCAAAGAATCTGAGACGCTCTAAAGGTACATGGAACAAGGCAAGAAAGAAACAATTTCACACTCATGCATTAAAATATATTACAGGGACTGCAAATCAGTCTGCAACCCACAAAGGCTACAAGGAGACTCAAACACAGAAATACATTTAAATATGAAGACCTATATAAGCCAACAAAAACGTGATTATCACACTCTTGTATAGACTATCTTTGGAAACCTTGAAGTCTTCCAAATCAGCTCCTGAAAGAGTAAACTCAACTCCCACATCAATTCACAACTGCTTGGAGCACAAGCACCACCCACTCCCAGGCACAAAGTGTCCTTACAGCTCCCATTTCCCTTAAAAGCTGAGAAACGTGCACCCAGAAACTGTGCCAGAAGTGTTCATGTGGGGAACAGACTGTAGCCTACTCACACCATGGCAAACCAGACTACAGGGACCTGGTACAGAGGACCAAAACTGGAGAGTCCTGCCAGAGGCATTAGAAGCTACAAATTAATCTACAGCAAAATACAGGTCTTTCTCCTCATTATGGCAGGTTGCCCTTTTAAATATAACCTTTACATTTTTAACATGCTTCCTCATACCACCTGTCCTACAACCTTATAATTTAAGGTTTTATCTTTAAAACAACCCACATGTTCACAGATCCAAACTGTTTCCCAAGGATACTTTTTCATCCAATTCAGCGATAGCAAGATTAAGACCTAAGAAATCTTTCAGTGCCTAGTAATTAAGTCCTGTTTTCACAACCATAATTCATGCTCTTGTTACCATTGCCTACCTGAAATCCTTTGATAAAATTATGGACAGAAAAATCATGGTACAAGAATATGTTGATGAGAACCTGCAGAACTTTCTCACCCAGTTTAAAGGGGAAACGGGCTGTCAGAAGCAGCTATGGGAGACAAAAAGGAAAAACAGCTATAGCCGAAATTCCTGATTTCAAGTCAGCAAAATGTATACATATATACTTTGATATAACTCTCACTATGTGTTGGCATTCAACTAAGTAAAATACTGAACACACTCACAGCTTCTAAACAGCATTTCTACTAAAATATCCACACAAAAGCTGATTTTCAGTTTATTACTTCACCACATTTTTCTAACTACCTTTAAGTAATATACAATATCTTAAGTTAGCTTTTGTATTGTATTATTATTTTACATTAGCATTGCTTGTAATGAAAAAAATAATAGAACAGACTGCTGTAACAACCAGGGATATACAGTGATTCTGGAAATCCCACACAAAGTGATGTTAAGATAACTACAAATCTTTGGCAGGCAACAAAATTCAGGCTGAACTCAATTTTTAAAGATAAGCTCTTCTGGAACAAAGTAAAATCAAGTCATTCTATTAATGAAGAGTCAAAGTGTCATTGCCCACATTTGTATTCACAGACATTCATTCAAATAAAAGAAGAAAACTAGCATGTAAGCACGTTTCCATGTGAGAAGGAAACCCTCAGTATTATGCTACTCTGCAGCCACGAGTAGTAATATTCAAAATGCAAACCTCTCAGGAAAAAATTCCATCTCAAAAGTTTCAGACAAAACTATTCTCAAGGCCTCACATGTATACTCTGCATGAATACACAGGTACTCTCCTCCTATTCAGAAAGGCGATTACCTTGTCAACTATAGTAGACAGGTGCTCCTTAGAGGAAAGGGACTGGAAAAGCTCTATGCACAGCAGAGAGGAAACAGAATGAGGAAGCAAGCTGTGGATAATCATTGGAGAGGTAGCGATTCCAAAAATCAGTACTAGAGGGAATTCATGGATATGCTGACTAGATCAAGGAGGAAGGGAGAAAAAAAACACATAATAGTTACATTATAGAAAATCATGAAACAAATGCATTATGTTATTACTATAACACTGTGCTTAGACGCAGAAAGGGGTAAATGAGAAGATTAGTTGCCAGTAAACTAAGAGTTTTAATGTGGGATAAAACAAAATAAGAAAGGAAGCTACTTAAATCCCTAAAGAAGAGATGTAAAAGAAATGATATCTTAGGATTCAAATTTCAAGAAGTGGTATAAAAAGCACCTTTTCAGTTAAAGTAATGTACTTCCCAAAATATTATATTCAGAGAAATTAATCCCATAATTTCTTCCTAAGAGACAATGGGGAGACTCATTAAACAACTAATAGTTTCTAGACAATTTACTAATCTTATAGCATTTAATAAATTTAAAATAAATATGAAGCCCCTCTAATGTTCTAAGTTCCCATTATGCTTTGAAAAAAAAAAAAATTCCACCTTTTCCAGTATCAGTTTTCCTCTTAGCTCATTTTTATTATATGTTTTAAGAACTGATAACTACGACTGAATTCTTTGTAAACAGTGTATAAATTATTAAAAATAGAGTGGTTTTAGTATTATTTCACTGTTATTTTCAATTTTTTATTACATTCAAGGAAATAAAACTTCTATTTTAAATATCTCAAGGTTAAAACAGATGATTTTTGTCTTTCCTCTGTTTTCACCATGACAACTTTTTGTCCTGTGTGTCCTGTTATCCCACAATTACTTTATTTCTCTAACTCCCCAAAAGTAACTGCTAGAGATTTAAACATCTAAACAATAAACTTGATGGGTTACTCTCCATTGTTGAGAACCTAAAATAGTAGCAGAGAGAAACTGAATCTTGTGATTAACAAATCAGACCTTCTTATCCTTATTATTAAAATGTTAAGAGATCAAAATGGACACAATAAATGCAATCTCTACAATTATCCCAAAGATCTCTAATTATTTTGTGAGCCTACTAGGCTTGTATTTTACCCATCTTCTACCTAACTTTAATTAAGACATTTTAAGATTACTTGAATCTTCTACACCTTTTTTTCCTAAAGAGATAGAGTCTATGAAAAAATTGCATTAGCAAATGGTAGGCTGATGGACCCTAACTATACATCATGTGCTTTCCACATGCTCATAATTAGGCATTTATGCTTGCCACAAAAGCAAAATAAAACACAACACTTAAAACACAATTAAACCCTCATTTTCTCCTGCCTTACACTGTAATTATTTCCAGATAATTGTGTATTTTTGATTTTCCTTCTTGAAATGTTCCCCAGAGAACCTATCTGCCAGATCTGAAATATAAAAATATTGTGGCTCTCTCAGCAAGTGAAATTGCCTAGACTCATTTAGAGGGAATGTCAGCTGGACTAATTGCACAACTACAGCCACAGTTCTGCTGCAACTGTAGTTTCAGCCCAGGAACTAAATGAAAGATGGTCTTTTGGAGAGCAGCATGGGGTTTTGATTAGAATGCATGAGACGATATTAAGGAAGACAAGTTACAGAAGGACAGAAGCTCAGGAGCACCTGAAGCAGTCGTCTACTCATTACAGAACGTATCCAACACAAAGAAATTATCTGTGTAGGTTTTATATAGTCTTATTAGTAAGCAATGGACCTTGAAGCAGCCTTACAGCACTTGTTATACAAAAAAATATGCTCTATAAACAATTTTAATAGTCTACAGATAAAAGATCCAGGCATCTTAAAAAATCAGTTTCACAATCACAGATTCTTTAATAATGAGTACCAATAAATTCTTTCATATGAAGAACTGAAGAAGCCACCAGATACCGCAATCCAGCCCTCGGGTACACTAGTTCAGCATTCCAATTCAGCTGTAGGATAATTTAACCCCAAAACACAGCAAATAGGTTTTTGCTCAATCACTTCTGCAGAAAAGCAGCATTAATATTTGATTCCAATTCTGCCTGTCATTGTTACACTTCAGAACAGCCGCAAATGGAAAATGAATAAAGAAGTGGAAGAACTAAACTTCAGGTCATGTTACCTGCTGATGACTATAAAATCTTGAAGTACTTTTGTGGTGAAACTTTCCAGGTCTTTGAGGACAACTACAATTGGAGGAGACTGCCAGTGTCTAGAAGAGGATGCTCTTTTTTTTCTTGGATTTTCAGAATCTGTATTCTGTAAAGCCATTCATCACACATTAATAAACAGAAGACAGGAAAATAAAGACTTAAGCACATCTACAATATGAGAATGCTCCAATGTAACATGATCAACTTTTTCCTACAGTTGTACTTACTAACAGGATCAGGAACTGAAAAACATTCCTTCTGTTTGGCACAGCAGGAATTATAAACACATTTTAAAAATACACATTCCAGCAAACAGAGAAATAGCTCTGTGGAACAAACTGGTCCCACAGAAATTCTGTTGGGATTAAGGGAGATGATTTGAGTTGTGTACATGGATGTTGTTCATTTCCTGAATCATTACTCAATAATAAAAAATATGTACTCATTAAACTTATTTAATGATACTCTCATGAAGTTATCATTTTTAACTTCTATTCATCACAGTAAAACTTCATTAAAACTTAAACTTAAAACTTCATTAGCTTTATTAAATAAAAACAAACAAAAACATTTTGCAAGTTATTTTCTCACTGTTTGTCAATGCAGCATGAGCTGCAGATGAAATAACAGCACATTAGCACTAATTCAGTGCCTTTCCCCTGGATGGCTATTCTTTCTCACAGTTTTGTTTTAATAAAGAAAATATCTCAATACTCCTGGGAGAAAAATACTTGGCATGAAGCTGGTATTGCATTAGAAGTTTCTAGTTCCCAATTAAACATAAATTAATACTTTTTCATTGTTTTTCATAGTTCTGACATCCATATCTCATCAGAAACTAAATTTACACGTTACCTATGTTACATATTCATATTCAAATCACCTCAATCTTGGTTAAGTCAAGACACCCCTTTGCATTTTTTCACTACACAAAGAAATCTAAGTTACTCAATTATTTTTGAAAGCAACTAAAGAATAGGAATTTTTATAAACTAATGAAAAATCTTACCTTTGTGACACTCTCATACCAGTTAATGAGAGAAGTCATTGAACAACGTACTCGACTCTGGGAAACTTGCACATAATCCTCATCTTCCAGTGAGTCCACATCTATAGAGCAGTTCATCAGTTGTTCCATCAGCTTCTTCATCAAATTTTTTATGCCTTCATGACACATTTTTAGACAAACAATAAAGATATTTAGTTATTTGGAAACACTTCTCCAGTTCATACTCTAGCACTAAATTCTATTATTCTTCAGTTTTCGAAATTATTCTCCTTCTCTCCCCAGAATGCACACCTCATGCTCCAGAAAGCATGATATGGACGTTGTTAATGAAATAAAAATTATCCTATTAATTTTCCTAGACATCAACAGGTCATGTCAAGATGTTGGCCCTGTATGCCATGTGCTATAAGCATGACCTAAAAATAAATATGGTAGACAACACGTAGATCCAAAGATAATGTCATAACTGATTTTCATCTTTTCGTTTAAAAAATGAAAAAGGATCAAGAAGAGTAGGACAAAATCTAATTCTATCCATTCCCTCAGTGAAATAATGTGACTATAAGCAATTAAATAGTGAAACGCATACATACACTGTTTGGTTAACAAGAATAAAGCCAATCTAAATATCAACATGCAATACACTAAGCATCATGCTCTTTATATTTATGATAGAACTAAGTAGTATTTTAGGCATCAGTGTTCTAAACAGAACTGGACATCTCCTGAAATACAGCAGGCTTTACTGTAAGGGACTGAGTAAGCTTTTGGAAAGTCTTCAAGATCCTTATCCCACTATTCTTACATCTGGGGGCAAAAGCCAGAATTCCTAATTAATTGGCAACTTCTTCAAATGAAGAACCAAAACTATTGCAGTATTTACCTGAACAATCTTTGGCTTCCAGAAAGGCGATATAAGGAGTAATGTTATTCTGAAGGACTTCTGAGAGACTTCTAAAAATCAAGTCATGATCTGTAACATTTACACCTACAAGAAAGAAAGTTTAAGGGCATTTTTGCTGTGATTTGTGACCACAATAACTGAACCAAAAACTTTTGTCTGAACAGCAGACAAAAGCCAGAGGATCTCTCAAATATTCAAGTAAGTAATGACAAGTGTTGCACAACATGTGAGGAAAGACAAAAAACTATCACTAATTTGGACATATATATTAATACTAGCTGATTAAACAGAATGGAGAATTCACTGCAAAGATCCTTCAATTCAGTCTGGGTTCTTGGTTTAGGTTTTTTTTTTAAAAAGAAAGACTTCTCAAGGGTGTAAACCTGTAAGAAATAGGTTTGGTTCTCTAACTTCCCTGTTCCTCACATCTTCATAAGCCATCCTCAGTCATCTAAAGCCTGCAGACAAGATGAAACTCACCTTCTCTAGGAGGAAGAGCAGTGCATACACCCAAGACTGGATCCCTACATGGCTTATGTAAGGAGACTTCAGAACTCCTTATTGTCAGTAATAAGAGCCTGAACTATTTTCTTCACCTGTTATTCCTTTCCAAGCAAAGATACACTGCAAGAATGTAGAATCATAGCATTGCCTTGGTTGAATAGGACGTTTTAGATCATCAAGTGGAACCATCAACATAACTCTAGCCTCTCAAAACCCTATCTCTAAACTTTATGTCTGTCTCTTAAATACCTCCAAGGATGGTGCCTCAACCACTTCCCTGGGCAGCCTGTCAGAAATACAGAATCACTGTAATTCCATGGTAAGTCACAGAAACCATCAAGCATGTTGGTAGTACAAACAAGAACAGAATTAGAGCATCTAGAGCATCCTCAGCACATCTGCCTATGACAGATCTTTATCAGAGGTGTTACATTACTACATTATTATGCATACAGACAAAAGGAAAGGAGGTCTTATCCTGCTTTCTTCCTTACAGCCCAGTCTCTTCTGGTAACTTTTCAGAAACTAATATTGCCCATGGTAATTGCTGGAAGCCAACAATATATTTTCCCTTGATATCTGTATCAGTTTTAAGCAGACACACATAATAAAATATATCTTTAAAAAAATTTACCCAAGACAAGAGCTGCAGTAGGAATCTCTCTGGACTTCATCTGATAAGCCCATTCTGTTGTCTTCTCTTGAAACTCAGAATGAGACCGCCTCAAAAAACTTACTAGATTATCAAATAACTGCTTGCTCAAGTCTTCCTGTATTTGCTGTAAACAAACACAGAGACATTTTATTCATAAAAATGTGGAAACACCAGAGTATCTTCATTTCCCCACTCATTTCCTGCATAATTTTAAATCCTTAAAAGCTGCAGTATAAATTTTTTAAAAAGTTGAAGTTTTCCTGTGAACTATAAACATGCAAATTTATTCACCGAATGGCAAACACAGACATTTCCCAACTTAGAACTTCTGGTCAAATGTCTCAATAATAACTCAGAAAGCAAATGAGCTTAACTGTGTAGTCACACCACATCCTTTAAAGAAGAAAAAAACCCCATATTGATAGAGTGCAAGTGATATAGGAGGAACTGAACAACTTAAACAGCTTCTGGAATAATATTATTAAACAATTCCTATTGTTTCCTTTTGGCTTTCAAAACACTACATTTTTCTAAAAAAACCTCTAAGACAGCAAACAACTAGCTTTTCCAAATCTAATTCAGGGTGAAAAAGAAAAAAGTGAGAGACAGAAGCAGAAAAAACTTTTAAAACTTTTAAAAGCAGATATACAGCGGAGGCATTTTGTATTTCATTACGTTTGTCCCTTTGATAATATGTCTCTAATCCAAGGTACATTGTCTTCTGCTAAAACAACCAGAAAAAACCTTGTAACTTGAAGTTCAAAATATCAATATATACTCTAGAACTGTCAGAGGGAGCGAAATCCCATCTGGGTAAAGCCGTCACCTAACTGATCTGACCTCAAAGATGAGTCTGCTTTGAGCAGGAATTCAGACTATAGACTTTCTAATGTCCATTCCAACCTGAATTGTCACACCGTTTTATATATAAAGAACAACAGGCATTTCCAAATTTGGCAACTGAGGGGATGAATACTAGTATTTAAAGCTCAGCAGAAAAAATATCAGAGATATCCCAGGATGTAGATAAAGAAAATCCTATGTATGGCAGCAAAAATAACTGCAGCTAATCTGCCCTTGGGCAAATCAAACTCTTAAAGCAAGGTCCACATCAATTTGTGAATGTATGATGAGCTCTTTTCATCAGGAGGAGAAAGATCAGAAGAAAGTAACTGGCAAACTCCAAGCAGCCTCAAAGGAAACAAGGGTGGGAAGCAATGATGACTTGGCAAATGGCAATAGTTCTGACCATTCTGTGCAGTCAAAGTAGGTATTTGCTGTGCTTGCTGCTCTGGGACAAATCCTTGCAGATGCCTAGAAGAAACACCAACATCATTTCTTCAACCTGAAAATACTGCAGCCACTCTTGGCAACACAGAAGCATTGTCTCAAAAGCTTTGGTAATACCATACCAAAGAAAGAAGATCCACAAAGAAGTCTTCCAGAAGCAGCTATGGAAAAACATCTTCCCCATAGTCCACTGTGTGGCTAACAAGGCAGTTTCTGGTGCAAGTGCCAACACTCATAGCTAACCAATCAAGCTGAAATGGTTGTCAGAAGATAACAAGTGTACCTCTACCAATTTCTGCGTGTTCTCTATAATCACCACTACAACTTAGTAGATTGCTTTGCACAGGCTGCACAGCCATGGTTTGATAAAGGGTGCTGACTAGTCAAAGTGAGCTAGACTGTGAAACAGTAGGAACAGAATTAGAGGAAATTATGAGTTAAGCCCAAGGGTACAGGTTGTAAGTTACATCCAGTTGGCTTCTACTGTACATCCCAAAACAAACTTTGGAAAAAAATTTTCATAGTATCTAGAGGCCAACAGCAAACAGAGGAATATGGAACACTTGCCCAGAATCCCTGACATGGGATAGAGGAGGAAATCCCTGCTGTACGGAAGCAATTATTCATATTGCAATATAAGCCAGCTGGCTACAGGTATACAACAACAGTATGCTGTATACAACAGCAGTATGCTATTTAGCACACAGCAATTAGGAGGCTACAGCTCAGTATGAAACTAACACCTACCCCAAACTGATGACCCCACTGACACCATCCAAACTAATTCAATAGACTATGCCTGCAGCTGTGTCATTCAGTATTGATATCCACACAGTTCTATTCACATAAATCCCCTGTGAATCCTGAGTTGCTATGAAGTCTGTAACACCGAAGTCAAAGCAGCCTAAATTCCTCAGAGGACTGGCAAGCACATAACTGAATTGAAGGTGAAAACTAGTAGCATGTCAGGAATTAATAAAAAAGAGCAATCAGTAAGTAGAGAAGCTTAGAAGCAGCAGCTTGAAGCAGGAAAACAATGCAGTTCTGTAGTTAGAAGTAACGTGTAATTGATGCACTTATTACTACTATTGTATATTCTGGGCAGGGACTTCAGTCTCAGTCAATTATTTCTGACCCTTTTATTGCTTTAACTGATTGTCTATTTAATCATTAAAAAAAAAAAATGCCAGAAATTAAGAAGCAAGCAGCATTATTACAAATATAAAACACTACTTTAGTATTAGGTGCAAGACTCACCTCTGTTTCCAATTTGATTTCATTCCACAAAGACTGACAGATAACAAATCGCAACGCAACATCCTCTGGATCATTCTTCCCTCCTTCAAAATAATTAGCTAGAGAGACAGAAAGCAAAGACAAGCACAAATATGATTTAAATCCATTTTTGTTAGGTAGAAAATGAGGTACTGAAACAAGAACATGTTAATACACCTATATATCTGTCTTTTCCTTTTACCAATTAATTTACTGGTGGCATGTGGTAGAATAAGTAAGGGAACAAATGAGCTAAAAGCTAAATATTATTATTAAAATAAAGATCTTCCCCTTATTTCACAAAGTTTTGTCTCTTTCATCTACTAAATATTCATTCATCATTCACTTCCACAGTCAGATACAAACCATAAGGACCTGCAAGAATNTAAAACACTACTTTAGTATTAGGTGCAAGACTCACCTCTGTTTCCAATTTGATTTCATTCCACAAAGACTGACAGATAACAAATCGCAACGCAACATCCTCTGGATCATTCTTCCCTCCTTCAAAATAATTAGCTAGAGAGACAGAAAGCAAAGACAAGCACAAATATGATTTAAATCCATTTTTGTTAGGTAGAAAATGAGGTACTGAAACAAGAACATGTTAATACACCTATATATCTGTCTTTTCCTTTTACCAATTAATTTACTGGTGGCATGTGGTAGAATAAGTAAGGGAACAAATGAGCTAAAAGCTAAATATTATTATTAAAATAAAGATCTTCCCCTTATTTCACAAAGTTTTGTCTCTTTCATCTACTAAATATTCATTCATCATTCACTTCCACAGTCAGATACAAACCATAAGGACCTGCAAGAATAGATACATGAAAATCTGTTCCCCAGGGAAGACACAGTGAAGCCAATTTTCCTGAAAATAATTAGGTATACTGGGAAGGGACTGTCAAGTTACATGATTTAATGCTTTGGGTTTTTTTCAAATATGCTTAACCAACACAGCTATGCCAGCAAAATTTTTAAGTGCAAACCAGGGCTGTGTTTCTGGTTCACCTCTAAATTTCTTCTCACTTCTATAAACACTCTTTATGAAAAATAACAGGAGAATCAGATCCATCTTGATACATTTTCTGAATACATCTGGCTTCTCAGGTGCAGCTTTGCCTCACAGTTGTGAGGGCAGAATCTCCTAACCAGCTTCCAACTAAGAAGGAAAGAGAGCAGGGAGAGAAATGGGAGACAGAACACAAATTAGCATAAGTGAATGGCTGAGGCTTTTGCTGGTTTACCCTTCTACATTCACATGGTTTACATTTCCCTTTGAAAAGGGAAAAAAAAAAGACAGAAAAAAAAAAGACAGAATAGGATTGGCTTGGAAACACCCCTCTGCTACCAGCATACATTTAGCAGACTTGGTACAGGCTGTAAGGCTTCACTAGCACTACCTGGAAGAACTGAAGATTGAGTAAAATGCCTGTGAACAGTTGCTACAAGGTTATATTAAATGCAGTAATTGCTTTTCTCTTAACAGTTGCATATAAAAATTTTAATTTGCTAGCCATTACTGTCCACTTGGCGGATATTCAATGAAATATCAGCAGTGGTCTGATCTCTAGAAAAGAACTAGTTGATGAGCCAACTCAATCTCCCAGAGCATCAAAACTACTCAGATGAGCTCTGCAAGTGACAAACAAGGAGGCCCTTTACATCCTGTTTTCATTGTCTCCCCTAAAGTAACTCCTCATCTGTAGTCCTAAAAAAAAATTACTTAAAATACTTAACCCACTCTGATTAAAGAGGTTTCAGGAAACAAAAATTCAGCCACCACATTATTAGTAATATACCAATGGATATTACTTTTATACTACCAAAACTCAAAACTACAGAGGCAAATCTGCACCCTTTGTGGGGTGCAAAATTATCCCAACCATCAAAGCTGTGAAATTTCACAACTGAAACTTCACACTTCACAGGTCTGGACAGCTGCACATCAAAGTACTGTTTATTCAAAATATCATTCTAACCCAGCTGTGAGCA
The DNA here is from genome assembly GCA_013400935.1 of Turnix velox. Taxonomy (NCBI): domain Eukaryota; kingdom Metazoa; phylum Chordata; class Aves; order Charadriiformes; family Turnicidae; genus Turnix; species Turnix velox. The sequence goes on along the minus strand of VZTY01035493.1, from coordinate 561,171 downwards.
GCCAAATGAGCTCACCTCTGTGTCTCTTTTAGGAGTAGTTCACTTCAATTTATTTTTCTGTCTCAAACCATTTGCTAACTAGAAAAGTATGTTCAGTAGGATTTATCCAAGCATTACTAATCCTGCAGAGACTTAAAAAAAATATTATCCAGTAAGGGGTAAAACTTAATTGTGGTTTAAGACAACAGGTCTTGGTTTATTTATCTTGCAGTGATTTGGAATGACAGTCTAGATTCTAATTCCCTACCTCTCATTTCCTGAGCTATAGATGTTCCAACTCTTGTGGAAAAAAAATTGGGATTAATTTTAAAGCAGGTGTTATGGTAAATCCCTCTGAATGAGTCTACAGTTATTTCCACAAAAATCTGGCCTTATTGCTCTCCCAACCACTTTTTTATACAAACTGTTGTGCTTTTTGATAGCTCTCATGCTGCCCTTGGAATTTAACCTTGGAGTAAGGCCATAAAGTTTCTTAACTGAATCTCAAACGATAACTACTGAAGCAATATTATTTGTGTCACAAATAAAAGTCAGTCTTGTTCAGCCTTCCTCAAATTACAAGAGACCTGTATATGCACCATATAGGCTAAAGAGAAAAGTCTAACAAATGCTATTGGAACAGAGTCGTGGAAGCTTCAGAAATTGTTTTCCTTTCTTCTTTTCCTCAAGAAACTTAGGTAAATTGCTGAGAATATGAGGAGATTTATGAATGGGATAGAATTTATGGTCCCCATGGCCTAAAAGTTGCTCAATTCAGACTCTTCAGGTCGTCTGTCAGTCCCTAAATCATTTATGGTGGCATGGAAACAAATTCTGCTGTAAAAAGATTTGGAAAGACAAACATAGCTATATGATCTCAAAAGTAAAAACATTTATGCTAGTAATATGCTCGGATTACCCAGCAATACAAACATAAAGAAGCAACAAAAACCCTCACACAGCTATGACAGAATTCAATCTGTGGTGAACCTTTCGGGATTACAACATATGTCAAAATGTACTAACCTGTTTTCTTAGACACTCTTCTCTTCTTAGGACTTGGTTTGAAAACAAAGCATCCCTAGAGAACAGCAAAAAAAAAACCAACCAAACTTCACCATAAGCATCAATCTAACTGGCACCTAAGGGTACTTTATTCACCTTTAGTTCCAGCACTCCATTAAACCAACAATTTTAACTGAATTGCCAGTATTTTGAGGGTATCAATTTGCATGTTGTCCCTTTATATTTGTTTCAAGCTCAAAAACTAGCAAAAACAGCATCCCAGCATATTCAGGAAGAACTTTTCCACTTTTCCAATACATGCTTCAATTCAACCATCGACAAGAAAAGCAGAAGATTATTTAAACTTCCCATAACTTCCAATAGGTTTAGAATAGAGAGAAAACTATTCCCTGAGGACACATCAATAGAGTTTTCTCAATACAGTTTCAGCTAAAAAAAAACCACAAAAGAAAAAAAGGCAAGACACTGGAATGCAAAGAAAAGGTGAAATAGAATAACACAGTAAGTATTATTATGTCACAGAAGTCAAAGGCTCACACCAGCTACAGAGGACAAGTGCATCTCAAGAAATTCAAGATGGATTGAAGCAGAATAACAAATCGATTAGAAAAGGTTCAGATAAATAAAACCCCTGGATCCAGGGAAGTTCCCTGGCCAGGGACCTTAAAGATCATCAAGTTCCAAACCTCCTGCCATAGGCAGGGACCCTCCCACTAGTTGCTCAGTGACATGTCCAACCTGGCCTTAAACACCTGCATCGGGGGCATCCACGACCTCTCTGGGCAACCTGTTTCAGTGTTTCACTACTCCCACCGCAAAGAACTTCTTTCTTATATCTAGCCTGAATCTATCCTCTTCCAATCTATATCCATTATTTCTAGTTCTTCCATCACATATCCTATTAAAAAGTCCTACCCCAGCCTTTCTGTAGGCCCACTTGAGTTATTGAAGTAGTGGGATACAGGGCAACTCAGCAGGCCAGCTCCTTCACAACTAACTACCCTTTTTCCTCAGGCGCCCCGGCGGGGCCCGCTTCGAGGGGGCTGTAAGAAGTCCCGGTTCCTCCGAGGCCAAGGAGCAGACAAGGAGCAAGGCGTTTTGGATACGCCGGACGCGGCCGCCGTAAGAGGTCCCCGGCCGCTCAGGCAAGGCGGGAGCGATTCCCGGCGGCGGCGATTGCCACCCCGTCCCCCCTTCCCCTTCCCGGTGCGATGGTCGGAGGCTCCCACCTCCCCATCTCTCACCTTGGAAACGGAGCATGTGCTCATGTCGCCGCTGCTCCGGTAGCACAAGTGCAGCGGTACCGCAGAGGAGCTGCAGAGATAAACTCCCCGAGAATGGCCGCCCGGCTCCGATGAAACGCCGCGGCCTGCAGTGATCGCCTCACCGCTCTCCCCCCTCCCTTGCGCTTTGGGACAACCCTCTGCAGCCGCGCGCCTCCTAGAAGCAAAGGCGGAGCGTCCTCATCTCTCCCCCACCCCCGCTCCTGAGAATGGTACGACCCAGCCCGCCCCTGGCCGGGCGTGAAGGGAGGCGGTAGGGAAAGGTTGGTCGTGTGCTTCCGCTTGGCGGTATGGCTATGGCAGCCGCTTCCTTTCGTAGGAGTATCGCTTCCCAGGTACGCTGCTCCCTTCTGCGGCTTGTCCGGAGCAAGGTGCCTCGGGCTTCCCCACTTGAGTCCTCATACAGGCGCCCCCCCGACCTTCTCAAGCTTCTTACAGTGAGCCTTGGGCTACCCCACTCCACCCCTCCCGTTTTGGGCGGATGTTGGGAGCAATCCTCCTTGGTGGGAGCTCTGTGGGAAGCGCTGTCCCCGATGTGTCCGCTTCTGGTTCTCTCCCTGTCGCTTACGCTGGCTGCTATGCCAAAAGAATTAACGTGGTTTCCCCTCCCCGTGGGAGATTAATCAAGATTCTCCTCATCTTGGCAAGAATCCGGTTCTTCGTGATTCATTAGAAAGAGTCTGGCATGGTGTGAGGCCTCCTTGTCCACACATGGACTAAGTGAAGTGTCGCGGCTACATAAAGCGATAAAGGCTTGACAGGGGGGCATCATCGGGGGCAAAAAAACCCCAAAACAAACCTATATGTGGTATTTTGTGTGGCTTTTCATGAGGCTCCTTTAACATCTCTTGGTTTTGTGTTGCTCTTATGAGACCCTCACCCGCAGCATTGAATCCAGCACTGGAGCTCTCAGCATAAGAAAGACGTGGATTAGTTCCATGAAAGTGTTTAAGGCCAGGCTGGATGAGGCACTGAGCAACCTGGTCTAGTGGGAGATGTTCCTGCTCATGACAGGGGGGTTGGAACTAGATGATCTTTAAGATCTCTTCCAACCCAAACCATTCGATGTTTCTATGAACCTCTGGAGGCCAGAGGCCTTGACAGTGATGAGAGGACTGGAGCACCTCTGCTATGAGGACAGGCAGAGAGAGTTGGGGCCGGGAAAAGAGAAAGCAACAGAGAGACATTATAGTGGCCTACCAGTATTTAAAGGGGGCCCACATGAAAGATGGGGAGGGACACATTATCGGGGGTTGTAATGATAGGATGAGAGGTAATAGTTTTAAATTCAAAGAGGATAGATTTACATTAGTATCAGTAAGAAATAATTTACGGTGAGGGTGGTGACACACTGGCACATGTTGTTCAGAGAAGCTGTGGATACCCCATCCCTGGCAGTGTTAAAGGCCAGGCTGGATGGAGCTTTGAGGAGCCTCATCTAGTGGGAAGTGTCTCTGCCCATGGCAGAGAGTTAAAACCAGATGGTCTTTAAGTTCCCTTCTACCTCTAACCATTCTGTAATTCTGTGGTTGTTTTATATTGCTTGTAATATATAACAAATATTTGGTTTTTTACCTTGGTTGACACTTGCTTTCAGATATAAATGATTCATCACCTATGAGTATGTAAACAAGGAGCAGTATTTTTCCTGGATCCTTTTTGCTTATTCCACTTTGTTCTTTATTTCAAATTTAGCTTTCAAAGGTTTTGGATGTGCCACCGGAAAATATAGTAAAGTTCATATCTGCAGTTCCTGTCTCCAAAAAACGGTACTGTTTTCATTTTCTCATACAATGTTATGTCATGTTCTATTATTTTCTGTTGTGCTTGTTATTGCAATAGCTTAACAGTACTTTAGGGAAAAAGAAATACAGAAAGAAACAAACTGAAGCTAATATACCTACCCGATTAGAAGGAGATACTAAATCTAATTAAATCACTGTATTTTTTTAAAGCTAGCTCAAAACAAATACAAAACAGTATGCTGTACAAATTAGACGCAGTGGTTGAGTGGCAAGTATTTCAGACCTATATGTGGAATTGCTTAGAACCAATGTGAAGTTATTACAGGTTTGTTTGTTTGTTTGTTTTTTTGTAGTGTCCTGTTTGGGAGGTGTAATGTTAGCAAGTAAATTATATTTATTAATTTTCGTGAGTTTTATTTATTGTGAAATATTATGTGAGGTAATATTTGGTCTTATTTTGTAGTTTTCTAATCATAGTGAACTTTCAGTTGTCTGTGACTGCTTTGCCTATAAACTTGTCATATGCAGAGTCCACTTGGACCTGCCAAATCTCCCCATCATTTCAACAGGTTTTTTGTTTTGTTTTGGTTGGTTGGGTTTTTTTTTTCTGTTTTTTATCTGTTCTCTTTTTCAGGCATGTTGCTGATTTCCAGTTTTCCATTGCTTCAGTTACAGAAGACAGCTCTAGTCATCCTTTAGCACAAGATCTTCTGCTTCAAGCTCAGAAACTAGCTGAAAGGGTATGCTAATGCATTAATCATATACATTTGATAAAATAACAAACTTGTTCAGCCTCTAGTCTATAAGAAATGGTATTCTTTCTCCATGCATCTGCTTGAGTTAGAGTAGTTTAATGACTACATCTAGTCTAATTGTGCATAGAATCTTGATGGGGAATTGGAGAAGTGGTTTTAGGTTAGGTTGTGAATTTCCTATTTTCAATTTTTTTGAGAGTAAGCAATACTGGTGAAGTTAAGATGTTATTTAAAGGGTATGCCATGGTCTATGCTGAGGAAAAAATTATATAGTGGCTTGAAAAATCAAAGACGGCAAAATCAGGCACCAGAACAACAATAGAGAAATTTAGCTTCTGGGTGAGACAGGCCAGATTTTTTTTCTCTCTAAAAGATATTAACTAGATGATAAAGTGATTATGTCATCTTATACGTGCTTTCTATATCTTTGATTTTGTTTTTCTTTGAGACAGTTTCTTGGCTGTGAAGGACAGCTAGCTTATTTAAAACACTCAAACCTCACAGTCTGAAATCCAAATCTTGGCCTGTAAAGAGACCAAAATTTGTCTAAAGAGAGGTTGACATTAGAGGTTGCATGCCCAAGTATTTTTTATGGGTTCAGAATTTTCAAAGCATGTTCCTTTTGGGAAGTGTAAATTACATTTTTAATACATTTGCCCTTAAGACCTTTATTTTGTGTCACTGGATACTGCAGAACATTGTAACTAAACTCAGAAACTTCAAGAAAGAGCAGTCCAAAACTTCTGTCTCAGTTTTTCTTTAAAACATTCACCTTCTAATTTTTTCTTTTTAAAGTCCTGTTCAGTTCTGTGTAAGTTGCCAAACGTATTTCAGCAAAATAAAGCACGTACTGTGGAAATGCATGTACTGAAGTACATGTATGGCATTTCAGGCTGAGTTACTTTCAGAGCTACTAAGAATGGATTTGGAAAAATAAAATCCTGTGTCCAGCAGGATCTATTAAATGATCCATTTGTGACCACTTCAAACCAATAGATCACATTTAATGCATATAGTGGATTAATTAATATTTATAATGAATGAATTACAGTTTTCATATTTATATGTTTACAGCTAAATTTCAGGAATTTCTGTTTTGCTTGTGGTTTGTTTTTGTGTTTTGTTTTGTTTTGTTTTGTTTTTTTAGCTAAAATGTGATGCTGTAGTGAGTGAAATCAGTGCTGGCCCAGGAACAGTGAACTTCACAATAAACAGGGAATTACTAGCAAAGGTGAGCATTATATTTCAGGTTCATTAAAGTAAAAATATATTCCTCAGTTTAAAACTATAGAATATGTGGTGTTTTCTCTGAAAAACATACTGCCCACTGATAATTGTAACATCTCTTTTTCCACCCTCCACCCCCCTACTTTAAAAGCAGACTTGGTGTGTGCTTTGATTTTTTACAATATGCACCTCAAAAGAGTATTAGGCTGATGCTGTTCCTAAAAAGGCTTATTGAAGAAATGTAGTGGACAATGATCTGAAGCTGGGAAAAGGTCAAAACATTAATCTGTTTGATGTTCTAGGATGAATGGTGAGAACAGTTTAAATTCTTAGGATCCTAGTTAGAATCCTATCTATGTGAGAACTCTCTTATTTTACATGGGTTCACTGTTCTACCTACCTTCTTGGACTTAGTTTCCTTTCCTGCTCACCAATTATCCATGTTTCTTGCCCTTTAATGTTATGTAGCTAACAAATAATAGAACTGAGCCTTTCTACTTCATGTTTCCATCAAAATCTCTGCCTGTAATTTTTCTTAACTTTTAGAGTGGTCACATGAAGCTTTCAAAAGTTAATGGCATTTTGTTTTGAGATCTTGTTTGCTTGTCAGAGCAGCTAATGTGAATAAAGGCTGTGGGATCAGATTTTGTGTGATTGTTAAACATTTTTCCTTTCTATTGTTGAAAGGTATTTTCCTTTTTGCTTGTCTTCCTTGTGGTTTAGACAGTGTTGCAGCAGGTGTTGAAGGATGGCTCAGAGTATGGATTAAAAAGTGAACTTTTCTCCACAGTGCGTAGACAAAAGGCTGTGATTGAGTTCAGGTGAGTGCATGTGATGAGTCCTTTGAGAAAACTGCCTTGTCTGCTGATTGACATTTTAATGTATTTTACAGTATTATGTTCAGCTGTATTTGTACTTGGATATATCTGCCAAGTACAATGTGGTGTTTAGGGAACTGAGGCTTTTCCCCAGAACATATTTTTGATATTTGAAGAGTTCATGCCTTACACTGCCCTTCACTAAGAATATCCTTATTTAGTGCACAACAGCATTCAGTTTTTAAGTAGGCTTCTTTTATTTTGTTACCAAGAAACATCATCTGAATTTTCAGCCACTAACCCACTTTTTTTTTCACCTTAATACCTTTCTCCCTAATTTGCTAAAGCAGCCAGGCATTTGTCATGCTAAATCTTGTCATTTGCTGACCCCAAAATTCTGTGGAATTTTGTTTATGGTTGTCTGCTCATGGAAAATGGCTGACTCAGATATTTTCATGTGAAAATATATTTTCTTTATTTATATTCATCTGAAGCCTTCCATAGTCACAAGAAATAAGCACTTGACTTTACTATGGAAGCTGAATTTTCGTAGCTCAGCTCCATTTTTTTTAATCAGTGATAAACAGTTGTGGGTACAGAGTTTTTTGGGAGGCCATTGTTAGAAGATGTGATTTTAGTTACTGTTTGTTGTACAGCAGATCCTCTGTTCTGGTATGAGATTTATCTCTAATGAAGTAACAGGAATGATCGATTTACCTTAAACAAGTAAAAAGTTACAAGGTTGTAAGACCTTTGCCACTACTATGGCTAGGTTTTGAGAGGATTGTAGGTTTGAGGGGCTTTTTTTTTATCCTTTAACAAGTATTGGAGGAAAAGCTGGCTGGATTGGGATAACTTGCAGTCTAGAGCAGAGGCTAATCAGGGAATTTTAAAGGGAAAATTGAAAATTGTGTATTTATTTCAGTTCTTCTGCGTTATGCAAGAGTTGAATTCTTTTGTCTTGGTGTCCTGACATTTTTATACATTGAAAAACATTATTTGTGAAAATTTGTTACAGCTCCCCTAATATTGCCAAAAAGTTTCACATAGGACACTTGCGTTCCACAATAGTAGGTAAGTACCTGCCTCCTAAAAGGGCTTCTTGGTCTTCCTGTTTCATTTGACAGGGTGACATATCTAACCTTTTACTCTAGAGGAAGGCCTGTGTTGGACACAACTTGCTAATTAAAAACCTTTTTTGCTCAATATGCAGTGAAGAAAAGAGCAAGATGTGTTGCTGATAGATTTAGTAAGTCTCACATAATATAGTTTTATGACTGAGCATTAAATAAAGTAGTTTTAAATTGTTCCACAAGGGCACCCTTGGCAGTTTGCTTTGGGGTGTTGGGAGAGTCCTTTGAATTTTAAATTTCCCATTTGCATTGGACTGCAGAGCAGCCAGAGTTATGTCTTGGTGGCTGTCTTGCGAAAAGATTGCTTTTATATGTTAATAACTTTATGCCAGTGTTACCAACACAACAGCTGTCGTTTGTAATGGAGTAATTAATAAGTTTATTGTGCAGTACTCTAATGAAAAAAAGCATTATTTCTGCTTTGTTTCCCCATCTCACAATAAAATCCAATAGGTTGTTAGCAGAAGATCCTATAGCATCTGTGCAGCTAATGACACATTACTTTAAAATTATTTTTAATGTATCAGCTATAATTATTAATTAAAATTCATAATTCTGGTAAGTGCAGAGCTCTACTGTTCCTGCAGTATGTAGAGATTCAGGACTTGATGTTCTCTACTTAACAACACAGAGGTTTGTGAATTTGAGTGCTCCTCCTGATATGAGGTTGCCTGACTGTAATGGGAATTACGTATACTGCTGCATTTTGTCAGAATGCAGTAAGACTTTTTAAAGTGTTTTTCATGTTGATGCATGCACACAGGTGCATCATTTATGGCACCTTTCAAATGCCCAGCCTTTCTTTTCCCACTCAGAATGCTGTTGCTTTTAATTGTGAACTATTTTAGCAAGTTCTGTGGGGTAGGTCAACTGATTGTTTTTCCTCTTCATATACAAACTGAAAACTGTTCTGATGAAAGACTACCTACAGCTGAATAATAGCACCTTCTCTTTTTCTGCAACCAGGGAATTTTATAGCAAATCTGAAAGCTGCGCTGGGACACGAAGTAACAAGAATAAATTACCTTGGTGACTGGGGCATGCAGTTTGGTATGTTTTGATACTTGTTCTCCAGTTCCCTTTTCTACAGTGTAATATTATTTAGGTTCAGGTTTTGCAAGCACATTGGATTCACTCTGGATTCATAAGGAGTAATACTGTGTTTCCATGTATGTAGTGTGTTGTTAATCTCCTTAAAATATGAACAAAGCAATCCAGACTGATTCATCAGTAGTTCTACTGTTCTACTGTGCAAGAAATAACAAGAGAAAATTTACCCAGCTTTTCTTTGTCCCTTAGTAGCTTCTCTCTCAGATAATAATTTTTAAAGGACACTGAATATTTTCTGAGTATGCTGAGTATTCTATTCTTCTCATGCCTGAACAGACTTCTGTTACTGCCTCCAAACAAAATGCTTGCATTAAAATTTATTCAGTTATACCCATTCTCCTTCTAGAATAAATTCCTGGGGTTTAGAATAGTGAGAATAGTAATAGAATATTTTTCCTTTGTTAAATTAATTCCTCTACAGCTCATCCTCCCTGATCCTGTTTCTGATCAAAGTATAGTTGGTAGCAGAACTTTTCTTCACTCAGTATTTGTTTCATAGGAACTGAATGCAGAATGAGTTAATGTAGAATTTGATACATTTCATCATTGCCTATTTAATTAATTTTTTCCCCTTAGACATGATTTTGTCACCATGTCATTGTATAATTAATATGGCAATGACAGTTAAGCAATTAAATGCATTGGGGTTAAAAGGCTTCTTAGCTGACCTTGACTCTGTCTTTGAAAACACTAAATTGTCTCTTTAGTCTGAACATCAGGAATTTAATGTATTTTAATACAAAGATTCTAGAAGGTATAAAGTTGGTAGTTATTTACACATATACCTGTTGTCCAGTCCACGTCTGTTAGAATCATGCTTTTTAACTCATTGTTCCAGCTGTTTCTTTCAAAATGAGCTCTGCTCTTTATTTGGGCTGGCTCAGCTCAAATATATGACAGGTTTTATGGCAAATAATACTGTCATGCTTCTCAAAATTATAGCATAGGAGTGTTATTATAGTGGTCCTTACCCAGAAGCAGTGCTATAATTAACAATCTGTCAGCATTTTTATTACATCTGCTATTGTCAGAGGCTTTGAAATGTAAAAATTGAAAACATATTTTGCTGAAACACAGCAGAGAAGTCTTCAACCTTTAGGCAGTTTTGGGGGAGGTTTCTAGAGGTAACAAAGCTTATGCAGTCACTCTGTCCATCTTTCTTCCTGTCACACAGCTTCTAATAAGTTTTGAACCCATTGGCCAATGTCAGACAGATCTGACAAAGAAAAATGCCTCCAAGAGAAATTATTTCTTCTGGTATTATGACAGTTGGCAGCCAAGCAAGGGCAGAAATACAATATAATACCCTCTGGGGGAGAAAGTTAATTTGTGTATTTAGCCTTCTGGCTAACCATTCAGTGCATCTAAGTCAGAATTGGTCCCAGAACATGCTGCGTCTTGCCAAAAATTGGTGAGTGTAACAAGAGCTGGGGATAGTTTGGGAAGACAAAAATCTGCAGAAGGATGTGTTTGAGTTGAATAAAAACTGGGAGTTCTTACTGGAGATTGGAGAGTAAAGCCAGCATTGAAAAGTGTAAGGTGTAGGTACACTAATATCCAAGAGACATCATTAGAAAATCAAGCTCGGATTGCTCATAGGAGAAGCTATCCTTAATTAAAGTCCCTTTCAATAGGATTAGGCCAATTTAATTTCCTAAACTCTGAACTTCTTTCCCCTTCCTAAGTCTAAGCCCCTGCTGTGGCTTCTATTGCACTCAGTGCTTCTAAGAGGGAAATTCTTTGAACTATGCCATTTGGTTAGTTGCAAAGAGCTTTTTGGGGGGATGGATGCATACCTGTTTCTCAAATGTTGTCTCACATCAGCCCTGGTTTTTGTCTCAGAGAAATGAGATGGCCTTAAAAGGAGCCTCAGAAAATCTAAGTGGCTGCAGGGTTAATGTTGCCAGATTACAGAAGGATTTAGTGTGCTCTTCTTATTTAGACAAAATGTTTGGATTTCTTGCCCTTTCAGGTGACTTCTGGAAAGTGCTGGAGACAAATTTGAAATGCGAAAAAAAGCTGTGTATTCTCATCATGCCACAAAAAATCCCTTGAAAATACTGAATGAGTGCTATGTGGAACATCCTATTGTGTCCCAATTTCTATTGTCCTTGAAATATTAAAAGGGAAGAAGTAAATCAAGTAGTTTTGAGCATGTTCTGTTGCTGGAAATGTCCATTGTAATAGGCAATTTTCTCTACAGGTCCAGAAACACAAATTTGACTTCTGATAAGCTGAGAAATCAACACAGAATTTCTTTCTAGTTACTAGCTATTATACTTCGGGGGTTGATTATTTTTCTTGTTTGTTTGTTTTCCATGTAATAGATTTGGGGTTTGTAGTGTGCATTATTACATTGCTTAAAAATGTAAACATTTGTTTCATTACATAAAGTGTTAAGATTAGACTTGCTTATAGAAGCAACTAACATCAACTTACTCTGGGTTATTGTCTAACTCTGTGTTTAATTGTTATTCAAGGGTTATTGGGTGTTGGTTTTCAACGCTTTGGCAGCAAAGAAAAGCTAAAATCCAGTCCTTTACAACATCTTTTTGAGGTAAGTTCAGAGAAGATCAATCAGGGACTTCAGAGAATAGTTCATTACTTAGCTGCAAGTTTTGCACAGAATGATAATGTCTGCAGGATCATCATGAGATTCCTGACTTTGCTTGTGGGACCAGTGCTTGCAGGGTCATAGCAGCAGAGATGGTTCTGATGCCATAGTGCTGAAAAGAGGTTTCATTAGCCTGAAAAATACCCCTTCATTTTTTAAAAGAAAAATCTCACGTGTTAATGGGGTTTTGTTAGGGTTGTTGATGGGCCCTCTCAGCAGTTCTCTTACTACTAAGCTGAGCTGTGCTTCACCCTCTGAGATGGATATGGGAACTTCTGCTAAGGCTAGTGGTGAGATGGTATGTCACAGGATCTTTGTATAAATCTTCACACAAAGGAACAAACTGTGTCTGAATCCTTGGATACCCTACAGATGAATGTGTATTAGTCAGATTGCTTATTTGGCAGAGTAGCTCTTTCTGAGTGTACCACTTTGACACTGATAAAATTAGTTTGCTTCTTCCCTCATGAGCCTTGCAATAATATCAGTAGATTCTCAGCATGGAAGTTTTTTTAGAACTGCAGGACAATGTAAAGAGTTGATAAAATGTAGTCACATTCTTGTGGTTGTGCATTGCTGTGTATTATTTAAATTTATAATTTTAGTCTGTTCTTAGGATTTTATGTACTTTAATTTTGAACTAAAGACTTAAAAATACTCCCAATTGCATTAGCACGTAGGTTCTGTAATTGTAAGAAAAGTAACCTTTAAGTAGAGAGCAGTATTCAGTCAAGCTGCAAAAGGTTCTGAAACAGTAGTTGTTTGAGACCAACTCAGTTTCTCAAGTATTTCCAAGTTTTAATTATTTGTTCATCTGTATTCAAAAATCTGTATTCATCTTTATATCAAAAACTGAGATATGTGTCAATGGTGTTTTTTCTGCTGTTATATGAAACTAATCTTCTCTGTAGTTTGTTCAGAACAAAAATTTCCATAGCACGATTCCTATATAAACGAATATATAGACAAATGTACTTTCCTAAATGCCTTTTTACCTTCCATTTTTGTTAGATGCAGATATTCCTTTTGCATTATTTTTGCGTCAAGGATAACATCAAAGACCAGAAGGTTGTTACCATGAAGCTACTGGCTGGGGAAGGGAATCATTGTTCTTGGAAAGAGTTGAATTTTCCTTCTACTTTAAATTTATTTTTTTTGTGTCATAACTAAGCAAACATTACTCTTTGAGGCCTGTCATCACTACTGCCTGGTAAAATCTCTAAAAATCTTGTGACATAAACATAAGGGGTAAAGTTCAAGAGTTTTGCTGTGCAACCAATTTTTTAAAAATTATTTCAACAGACAGAACCCTTTAGAGTTATGTATTGTTGGCAAACTCATTGTCTGAACATTGCAGGAGCAATATTTTTATAATTACCATTTTTCAATCTAGACTGCAATAATTTGGGGATTAAAACACTTACAGGGGCAAGCTGGAACACAGAAGGTTCCACAGAAATAAGAGAAAAATCTTTTTCGCAGTGAGGGTGACAGAACACTGAACAGGCTGCCCACAGAGAGGTTGTGGAGTCTCCTCTGGAGACATTCAAAACCCACCTGGACGCCTTCCTGTGGGACCTGCTCTAGGTATTCCTGCTCTGGTAAGGGGATTGGACTAGATGATCTCTTGAGGTCCCTTCCAATACCTGACATGATGTGATTCTATGACTTACACAGCATTGAGTTGCTTGGTTCTAAATACAATGTAACCATTAGTTAATTTAGTTACTTTTGCACAGAAGTTTAACTTTTTAAAAATTCTCCCTTGGGCTTTCAAGATGCTATATGTGGAAAGTGAGGAATCATTTTCTGGGTGAATGTTTAGCCTTTTGATATGAATGAAGATGCTAGTGACCAGGAGAGGCAAATTTGTACATGGGTAAAGTTGGCTATTTCAAGATTTTGTAATGCTTTTAGCAAACTAAAAGTGTGTCTAGTCTGATGCTGACATTCATGTGCTTGATTTCAGCTACACAGAGACAGGGGTATTAGTATGGGTGCAGAATACTGTAAGTGCCTTTTATTTTAGAGCTGGGGGAAGTTTTTTGAGCTTGTAAAACATTGAGTCCATCTGGGATTTTGCTGCTCCTACTGTTACCCATTTTTTAGGTGATGCAGTTGTTAGCAGTACAAGTTTATAGTGCTCTGAAGAAAAGTCTCTGTTTTAGAAGTCTGTGATAGTTTCCCTTTCATGCTGCCATTAGTTCTTCCATGTTCTGCTGCAGTTGTTTCAAGGTTATGGAGAGGACAGTAGCAACAGCAGTAAGGAATGATGCCATTAGTCTTGTTTCTAGTTAAGCTGCATATTTTCCTATTGAAATGTAGACAACTTTTTCATCCTTTAAATGGGAAATAAGTTACTTTAACACATCTTTAAAATTTTAAATTACAAATGTTGTGTTTAAATTTACCTGTATTGTTGTTCTGGAGCTTTGCATGTTTTTACTGTAGAGGATTATACTTCTTAAACATTTTAGGTGATGTTGTATTTTAGGTGTATGTGCAAATTAACAAAGCAGCAGAAGATGAAAACACGAAAGAGCTGGCTAAGGATTTCTTTAGAAAACTGGAGGAACATGATGAGCAGACTTTGTCACTTTGGAAGCAATTTAGAGACTTGAGCATTGAGGAATACACTCAAATTTATAAGGTACAAATCATCAACTGCTTTTTCTTGTGTTCTTGTTGAAATTATGCATTTTATTTATTGCTTCATCAATCTAATTGTGAGTCTATCTGCCAGTGCACAGCACCTTTTCATTCAGGAGGTTACCAGATCAACTTAGGAGCAGAGGTGGTTGAAATGTTGTCAATTAATTGCCTTTTCAGTGTTGCAGGGAAGGAGTTTCTCATCATGCTAGGTTGTGCCCCATTCTGTTTGAGAAAAGCACAGTAGCTGATTTAACATCCATGCAGAATGTGAATTAATTGCTGGTACCCTAGATATGTACTATTTAATGAACTCCATATATTTGGCCCTTAGGCTAATTCTCCCTTCTCAGAAGCCCTGAAACTAAAAGTATGGTGTTAAGCAACAAAAGAAATAAGTGTTAGACAAATATTGTTCAGTTTTGCTTTATCTTTGAAGTCAGCAATGACATGCTAAATTTAACAGTTTCCATGCAATAAACTTTATTAGGAGATAACTCTGTTTTCCCATTTCAGATGTAACACAGTGCTTCATATATTGTATATTAAATCAAGTGTAAGCTATTATACCAGCAGGCATTTACAGTAGTAATCATTGCAGAAGTTACTTGCAGGTTGAGTTGAGTTAATATGCAGCCATCTGTTGCATACTGTAATCTCAAGAATGGAGCTGATGTCCACTGTTTTGTCTGAGATGATTTTGCCACTGACCACAAAATGAACCTTAAGAGTTTGAGAAGCAGGATGAGATAGATGCACCTGTCACTTAATCCAGTCTCTTGATATTAATACTCTGTAATCTTACTCAAGAATCAACCGAGTCCATCTGAAAACCAGCTAGTGTATATCTTTCCCACATTCTTTTAATGAAATTATGGAATGAGTGCCCAGTTTTGGTGGACTAGATTTTTTCCTGTAACTTACAGCACTAAGGAATTTTTGACTTGTTTTATACCACTTCCTTCTAATTTTCTTTGCTTAAAATTGTACTTTTCCATCGCTTTCCTCATGATGTATTTGTAGAAATTGCTTATGCCTTCTTTCATCCTTGATTGCAAAGTTGAGAGAAGTGTCCCCTTCCTAAATAATCCAGATAGCCTGCCTGTACTTTGATTTCCTTTCTTTGTAACAATGAGGTGACATTTCATTGTATAAAATTAATCATTGCACTCATCTGACCTGTGACACAGATCTATTATCTGACTGAAGAAATTATCACCTTGTATGTTAATAATGTTATCCTTCTTTCATATTCTTGGAACTTTTCAGCGTCTAGGAGTGCACTTTGATGAATATTCTGGAGAATCATTTTATCAAGAGAAGTCCCAGGAAGTTCTAAGGATGCTGGAGGATAAAGGACTCCTTCAGAAAACAATGTATGGACTCATTAATCAATCCATTGTTGTAGTTAACAGCTCATTTGAATTTAAAATGAGACATGAAAAGTAAAGATTGTATGCAATCTATGGGGAGAGGGTTTTCTTAAGATGGATTTTATAGCTGTTCTACTGGAAGGCCAAAAAGATTTATGCAGACACATCTAAAAATTACATTTGCCTTTTCTGTGGCTAGTGGAGAAGCTTGACCATAACTAATTAGGTACAGTGATGATGTTCAACTCCTAATGGCTTTCTAGGCTGTTAATTAGTTTGGTAGCTGCATGTGCCATTTAAGAAGCAGAGTTAGATGAGATTCTTGCCTTGAAGGAGCTGCATGTCTGAACTGGGACACAAGCTGTTGTCATGTAATGCACCAGAATGTGGGCAGGCAGCTCCCTGGCATCAGCACTGGTGACAGCAAACTTAAAGGAACAGTCTTGAAGAAGACATAAAGGAGGTAGTTATTCAAAGAGAAGAATGGGATTGTCTAGAGTGAGGGAGGGTTCCATGGCAAGAGACTTTTGTTTTGGTTCTGACCTCTGTCACATCTGAACTTCCCTGTACATTGAATCTCCCAAGCAGGAAATTTGGTGTTTTCTTTTACCTTACAGAAAAGGCACAGGAATTGTGGATCTTTCAGAAAAGAAAGACCTCTCATCCTTTTCCACTGTCATGCGTAGTGATGGGACATCTCTTTATATAACAAGGCAAGTAAGTCTGTCTGTGTTTATTGCCTTTTATTTTGCCAATAAACTTTTGTACATGAGTGTACAAAAGTGTCACAGATATTGAAACTCTGTTTCTGGAATGGAAAACGTTGATGAATGACTAATTGTCACTGAACCTAGCAGTTTAACTATGATGGCATGAAGATGGCTCTGGAAAAACAGCTGCTTTTGAATACATTTTCTTCCCTTAAAGAAATCTATTAGTAAATTTCCTTTTGCCATAAATTGTAATACTTTCTCCAGCTACTAACTTTGAAAACAAAGCTAGGATGTCTTTATCTAATAGACATTTGCTGAATGATGCAGGTTTTAGGAAGATCTTTGCTAAAATGTTTATCAGCAGTGTGATGCAGAAAAAAGTGGCTTGTTCAGGTATGTTTTCATTGACTCAGTGGACCACCAGCACTGTAGCTTCAATTTAATCACTGATTTACTGCCTTCTCATCAGTATCTTAAAATTCCTCTTGGGTAATTTAATATGGAAACCTCAACAGTTTCTATGTGCCAATAATGTAAATAAATCAGTTATCTAGCTTTCGGGGTAGACTCTGTACAGCTTTTCAGCACCAAGAGTATTAGGGAGATGTGGCAGTCAATCCTGCACATTGGGGAGCTGCTGAATCCTGTATCCAGACAGAAGCAAGGCTGCCACAGCTCCATTCCCACATGTCCTGCCTCAGCAGAAAAGCTGAGCAGCTGTTGCCAGTGGGCAAACACACACAGCCAGCCAAACAGGGCAGCAGAGAAAACCACTCAGCATTCAAACAGCACAAGAAAAGTGTCTTTCTTCCCCTCTGGGGAAGAAATCTGGATGATTAGGATGAAGAACTATTAGTGTGAAGAAATATCTATGAATGTATATGTATATATCCTCACACATATGTATGTCATATACATATATTATCTATGTAACATACATTTGTATTATATGTAGAGTGTGCATGCACAATGTCTTTTCTCTAGCAGAGCTTCAACAGTCAGTCTGTCCATTAGCTGGATCCTGCATCCCCAAGTCTCGCCAGCTGCTGGCATGTGGCTATGTAAGCCCCCAAGGTCCATAGCCCCACTCTAGTTGCTGGTGCAGACACAGCATCCCTCTGATAACCAAGCTGAGATGTGCTGTCTATCCAGCAGCTGGCCCTAGATCATCACTTTCATCTGTTGTCTCCTACATGGAGATGCTCACAGAGGCAGGTCTCTTGGTCTTTCCAGCAGTTGGTCTGGAGCCCCTGATGCCAACAGTACAGAGTCATTGATGCCTTGTTTTTGAAGGCACACACTTGCCTGGCTTCCAGGGAGCTTCAGCTACTCTCTGGTTACTTCAGATTTCTGACAATCATATTTGTATGTTTGTGTCCTAATTCCAGTTGGTGGCAGCAGAGATACTTTGGCCCTTGTGAGCCGCAGTCAGACTCGAGTTGCTATCCCACAGTTTCACTTACCTTTGGTCCCTTCACTTACTGGCACCACAGATGATGCATGGCTATATAAGCTGTAGTCCTCAACTTCTGTTACTGATACTTGGATCTCCAAAGTTATGTGCTCACAGGAGAGAGAGATGCTCTCACCTCTGAAAAGTTTGAAAAGGTGTTAAATGATAGGTTGGAATAGACTGTGCTTCTCAGATGTAGGACATAGCCAGACAAAAAATACTGCTTATGAGCCACTTGTCCCTTTTAACATAATTTCCTGCTCTTTTCTCATGTTCAGTTTGTACCCTAAAAACTCCATAGCAAGTTTTGGGCAATTGCAGAATGCTTCTCCCTAGCATCCCCCATTCCTTTGGCAGTAACCTTCCTCAGTTAGGTGGTGATTTGGAGAGCTGTTCTGGTGACCCCTAAGGTTGGTTTCAAACTGGGACATGGGACTGATGGCTTTTCTGTGACAGCCCTGGAAGGGGCTGGAGCAAGTTGTTCTTCTATACTGCTTAGTGAGTATGTCACATAACCTAGCACTGGGTTAGTTTTCCAGGAGAGAGTTGTTGCTCTCAGATCTCAGAACTGATTGTTTGTCTGAGTAGACCAAGGGAAACCAGACCTGCTCTGTGCGTAATTACCCAGCAATTCTTATAGCCAGTGGTTCAAAAAAAGCATTTCAAATACATCATGAACAAAGTGGACATGTCCTCTTTCTAAGGCATACATGGATTCCTCTAATCTGGCGGTCCTCTCTGTATTTTTCCCAAGTATGTTCGAGTGAAAGTTCAAATAGTTTCTCATTATCTTTTTCAGAGATCTTGCTGCTGCTATAGACCGAATGAATAAGCATAGCTGGGATACTATGATTTATGTGGTAAGAAATTCTAAAATCACTCAACACTTCTGAGCCTGTCTCTTGACAATAATCCAGTATGCTCTCCATGTGGTATTTTGCAAGTAAAATAGATGCCCTTATTGCCAGCAGCTGTACCTCAGTGTGGCAGTTTCTTGGTTTTGTTTCAGTTCCTGACCCTCAGAACAGTTGAAAAATCAGTTCTCCGTTTAAAAAATTCATTACAATTAATTTAAAATGAACATTATATTTTCTATATAAATGTTGTAATTAATATTTAAGTAAGTCAGAAAAAGCTGTTAATTTTATTTATAAGGGTTGTAAAATGCTGATTTAGAAATTAACATTCTAAGATGAAGCTAAGTCTACTTTCAATTCCTGATATCTTATCTGAAATGTAAATTTTTATGGCTTTGAACAGTGCCTTGGTTTCTTAATCTTGAAGCCGCACATAAAGTACTGCTTAATCAGTCTTGAGAAGTTGTAGGCTGAGAATAATTTTATTGTTTCTTGGTTTGATTATATTGCTTTTTAACAATTCCAGTAGTATCAGTAATGCATAGCAGGATTATGTTCTTAATTCTATGAAACTTCATTTTTTATTTTCATGCCATCCCTCTGACTTGTTAACTGCACCACTGAGCTTGATGTCATCCACAAATTTGATGAGGTCGCACTCAACTCCAGTGTCTTTGTCATCTATGAAGATACTAAACAGCACAGTCCCAGCACAGATCCATCACTCCTCTCCATTTGGACATTGAGCCACTGACCACAACCCTCTAGATGCAACCATCCAACCAGTTCCTTATTCTCTGAGGAGTTCACCCATCAAATTCTTATCTGTCCAACTTAGAGAGAAGGATGTTGTGGGGGAACATGTCCAGGACCTTGGAGAAGTCCAGATAGACAATATTGACTGGTCTTCCCCTGTCCACTGATGTAGTCACTCCATTGTAGAAAGCCATTCAGTTGGTCAGGCAGGACTTGCCCTTGGTCAAGCCATGCTGGCTGTCTTGAATCACCTCCCTATCCCGCACGTGCCATAGCATAGCTTCTAGGAGAATTTGCTCCATAATCTTCCCAGGCACAGAGCTGAGACTGACGGGTTGATAGTTCCCAGCATCCTCCTTTCTACCCTTTTTGAAAACGGGTGTGATATTTGCCTTTTTCCATTCACCAGGGACTTAACCTGGTGACTGCCATGACTTTTCAAATATCATGGAGAGTGGCTTGGCAACTACATCAGCCAATCCACTCTGAACTCTGTGATGCATCTCATCAGGTCTGATGGACTTATGGATATTCAGGTTTCTCAGATGGTCCCAAACCTCATCTTCACTGACAGCAGGTGGGACTCTGTCCCCTGGTCTCCATCTTGTGTTCCTTCAGCTTGGGAGGCATACAAAGAGGGCTCGTCAGTGAAGAATGAAGAAGGTACTGAGTACCTCAGCCTTCTCCTCATCTGTTCCTACAAGTCTGCCCTTCTTAATTATCAGTGGAGGACTCTTTCTTCAAGCTTCCTTTTCTGGTTTATATACCTGTAGAAGCCCATCTTGTTATTCTTAGCATTTCTTGCCAAATTGATCTTCCTGCATAAGCAAACACTTCCCAAGAAACCTTTCCCTGCTTGAACTACTTGTGCAGCTCATTTCTTATTAGTTTGTCCTTCAGGTCCCAACTCAGCCACCATGGTCTCTTCCTTTCTTGCTGGAGTTCTTGCATTTGGAGTTGGAGAAGTCTTGTGCTTTATGGAAAGCATCTTTGAAGATCTCCCAGCTCTGTTCTACCCCCTTGTTCCTGAGGACCATTACTCCAGGGAACTTTATTCACTGCTCACTCCCTGTCTTGGAACACCAAGCAAATAAGGAAATAGTAGTTATTTGGTTATCACTTCAGCAATTTTTAAGGATGGATAAAGGAGTCTTTGAGTGATGTAGTCAAAGCAGCTAGGTAGGAAGGTGAACTTTGTAGCAACATTTATAGCTAGGAACACAAACAAAGGTCATTGTTAGACTAACTTTCATCAAAAACTGTCCTAAGTCAGAGGAGTAATTGGAACAGAGCACAAGATGCATCATTATTGTGAAAATGTGATCACATATACTTTTTGTTCCTTCAAAAGTTATGCACTTATGATGTAAAGCTCCTGAAGTCACGCTGAAGGCAGGGTATTTAAAGAGGGTTTCTGTTTCTAAACCAAAGGAACCTTAAAGCTTGGCCATGTGAAACATAAGAATATTTCAAGAGTAGCAAGGTTCTGAAGTGGAGGCATTTTATTTGATGGGCAGCTCACAGGTTATGTGAAACTAAAGAAATTTCAGTTTATGTCATTACCTTAATGACCTAAGAATAATAATCCTAGAATTAGACTGCTTTTTATGACCAGATGCAAATGACAAATGCCATTTTCATAGATTCCAACTTTTACATTTTCTAAGTCTAGCCTGCTTCATAAATCCTAATTCTGCTTACACTGAATTATTGATGCAGTATTTGTGGTGTCATGTGTCCGTGTGTTGAAAGCTAATCTAATCCTTACCAAATTTGGAGTGTTTTCTAATATGTGCCAATTCTCTTCCTTAGACAGATAGAACTCAAAGTAATCATTTTCAGCATTTGTTCCAAATACTGAAGCTCATGGGCTATGACTGGGCAGAAAGGTATGTGTTTATAAATCTTAATTAGATACTTTCTTCTTCTTTTTTTTTTTTTTTCTAAATTTTGTTAAAGAAAGGGTAATTGGAATTTCAGTAGAGTGCTCTTTAAAGAGAATCTCCTGACCATGTTCACCTGCCACACTGT
Organism: Turnix velox; assembly: GCA_013400935.1. Lineage (NCBI taxonomy): Eukaryota > Metazoa > Chordata > Aves > Charadriiformes > Turnicidae > Turnix > Turnix velox. The sequence goes on along the minus strand of VZTY01035493.1, from coordinate 539,649 downwards.
AGCATGCATCATGTAGGCATTTTGGGTGAAACTAAGGTACGAGGTGTGCTCCCTGTGCACAACTAATGAACTCCAGAATGCAAGGAGACGCTTGGCCCATAGGATCCAACTTATGCTGGTCCACTAAGAAAAGAAATGGTGTCCCTGGCACCAGCCTCTTTGCTCTGTACACCTGCTGCTGCTGGCCTGCTTTATTTGCAGGGGGAGGCATGGCCTGTGTGTTCAAGACATGAGAAAGGCCCCTTTCTCATTTTACAGGTCTTTCATAACTCCTTGATGTAAAAATGGGGAAAAGGGAAACAATCTTCCAGAGACTTTATGGCTTAGTTTCTGGGATGTTGTGTGATTGCACATGAAACAATTACTTCTTGAAGGATGATATTTTAGCAGAGAGCTGAATCTAAGTTTGAATCACGCTTCAGGCTTGAAGTACCTGTTGCAGGAACATACATCCCCACTCCTATTCCTTGTCATTAACAATTTTGATAGAAATCTGAGCAAAGGTCAGTAATGGATGTGCAGACTAAATCATATTCCTGTCTCTTCTTAGACTGAATGTCTTTTGTGGTTAAGTACAGAATTTTAGCCTTCAGGAATATTAGTCTGCCTCTTTCACAGTGTTTATCTTAGATTATGGATCCAGAGTAATGTCTGGGATTTTTGTTAGCAGAAGCAATGAATCTTTTATTGTTAACAATGATTAATTACACTTTTAGCTTAATGTGACCCAAATATAATTATTATGACTCCCTTTCTAATGTTATTAAGAAACCTGTGTAGCCACGGTAATTTGATCTGTCTATATCCTACCTCTCCTCAACTTAGTGCAATTTATTTAGTCCTCTGTACTAAAGCCAGTAGTAGGAGAGGTTCCCAAGAGCACACAAATGACAAGGTTATCACAATTCTGATCATAATTTTCCCATTATGTAATAAATGTGGAGCTTTGGTTGCTAAAATGCATGTTGGTGATTGTATCAACTCTTGATTAAACAACTCTTGATTAAAATGTAACTCTAGGCCCTGCTACTTTTCAACACAGGTGCCAGCATGTGTCTTTTGGTCTAGTTCAAGGGATGAAGACTCGGAGAGGAGAAGTAGTTTTCCTGGAAGATGTTTTAAATGAAGTTCGCTCAAGGATGTTACAGAACATGGCTTCTGCAAAAAGTTAGCTATTTCAGGTCTTCTTAGTTTCTTTTGCTGTTCTTTGTTGATCAAACAGTGTGCCATCTTTTCTACCCTTCACATTTCCTTGCACCATTCTAACCACAGTGATATGTCCTGAACTGTGTACTTTTGCTGTGTCTCCCACAATATAAACTATGTTACAATTATTCTTTGCAACTCTGAACTTCCCTAAAGTGCAGATTTTCAAATTCTACCATTCAGTGGAATTATTTCATTATGCTTTTGCACTGGGAAGGAAGGGATCTGCCTTTTGGGGGACAACAGTTGCTTTTTCCTGGAGGTACAAACTAGTCAATAGGGAGATTGAGGCATGAGTCCAGGAAACTGATTTCATTCTAAGTATTTGTAGCTCTGACAGTTGTGTCTGGCAGGATCCAGCCTCGTGACTGTTTCCGAAGCCTCCAGGAAGCCATTGCTCTTCACATTGTTCTGCACATTGCTCCGCAGCGGAGAGTGCTGGAGGGGATGCTGGAGCAGGTCCTTGTGCCCTGGGCCCCGGAGCTGTTTTCTCTGGACGCAGTTCACACAGTTCCCAGGGAAATGCTGCCCCCTCTTGTGCTGTCTGGAGTTAAGTTCGAAACTGAATTGGTGAGTTAACTCACCAGGTTTGGTATAGCTCCACCTCAACACTTTGTATAATCCAGATAATTTTATGTGTAGATAAGACGAGGAGAAAGGATGGCAGGCAGAAGGGTGACCCTGGGTTCAGACCAGTTTTACTGAAGAGAGAAACAGAGCTTAGACCTTCAGTTTAAAGGTCAGTATGGTAGCTGAGGGCAAAGCAAACTTATTTTTACGATGGACAAAACCGACAGAGCGGAAGTACAAACCCATATTCCATTGCACAGTAGGCAGAACAGATAAAATAATGAATGTGTTCAGATGGCACTGCAGTATTAGCCAGAGCTTATCTGTTAGATCCTAACTCCTTCCCTTCTTATGTTTGAACACCTGCCTTGCTTCCCCTTTCTTAAATGAGAAATCTTTGATCCCTGACTCATAGCAATGTCATCAGTGTTTGGATACATAGTGGAAGATGTTACAAATTAGAGCTTGGCATCAAATTGCCTCACTGTCATTGAAAAGTTGTTGAGAGACAGGTGTTTAACATCCAGTGCCAGCTTTAAAAATCATGCCTGTGTGGAGCTTGAACTGGTTAGTTAAATACTTTTAGTATAAAATCTTACTTTAGTGGTAACTATACACAGTTGTTCTGTTAGTTAAGTTTTAGTTATTGGCACCTTTTTTTCTTTGGACTCCTCTCAGTGAATCCTGCAGTCCATGAAATCCTCTCTGTAATGCCTATTATTTCCTTTGCTGCCTTATTTTCTCCTGTAGAGCTTTATTGGTTTTTCATCAAGCATCTAAACAAAAGCCTGAATTGTGAGACAGCCCTTTATAAAGTGGAACAGATCTGCCTTTTGAAAAACTGTGCTAAGAATCTTCCTTTCTCTCCAAGAGAGACAAACAGGAAGAGAGGGTCTGGTAGAACATGTTGTGATTACCGTTTAAAAACAGAAAGGATTATACATTTTGAAAGTAACACCTTTTCACTAGGCAAAGTTGGGCCTTACGAACCTCATGGAGTTCATCAAGGCCAAGTGCAGAGTCCTGCACCTGGGTCAGGGCAACCTCCAGTATCAATGCTGGCTGAGGGTTGAAGGGGTTGAGAGGAGTCCTGCTGAGAAGGGCTTGGGAGTACTAGTGGATGAAAAATTGGACACAAGCTGGCAGTGTGCTTCCAGATGTGAAAGCCAATTTTATCCTGGGCTGGATAAAAAGAAGCGTGGCCAGCAGTTTGAGGAAGATGATTCTGCCCCTCTGCTCTTTTGACACCCCACCACACTCCAGTACTGTGTCCAGATCTGGAGCCCTCAGCACAGTAAAGACATGGCTCTGCTTGACTTTTTTTGGCATGTCCAGTAAGGGAGTTATTGTGCTATTATGGACTTGGGATTTTTTTTTTCTTTGTTTCTGTTCAGCAACCAAAGAGATAGAAGACCCTTTGGAGACAGCAGAGAAAGTTGGTCTTGCAGCACTAATAATTCAGGTGAGTTTGAGCTGCCTCTTGCAGCATTTGCATCTTCCATGAATGGTTAAAAATTAAGACAGAGTGCCATATTTAGGTGACATTAATTTATTTTTACAGGACTTCCGGGGCCTTCTTTCATCTGATTATCAGTTTAACTGGGATCGAGCTCTTCAAAGTCGTGGAGATACAGGCGTGTTCCTGCAGTACACCCATGCCAGGCTCTGCAGGTAAGAGGAGCATTTTTGTTCAGAAGTGCTGTTTGACATATATTTCAACCTTATTAACTTACTGCTTTGTTAAGTAGTAGTGTTAACTCCTTCCCTAAATATGATACATGTTCATGTTTTCAGCTGAGGTGTGAGTTGATGGTAGGAATCACCAAGACTTCCCAGAAGAGTAAGACAATTAAGATGAAATTTCCTCAACATTTTACAGGGCTAACTGTCCATGTGCTTTCCCAGTTCTAGGAGCAGAGCCTCTCTGTGTGCTTGGTGTCAGTGATGGAAAGCAATGACTCTAGGATTAAGGAAATTGATGTAAAAACTAAAATGCTTGTACTAAATCACAGAACTTGGATGTATTTGGCTTCCACTGTAGCTAGTGGGGTTTTGTTGCCATTCTATTACTTCCCACTGACATAACCAACATTAAAAGCAGACCCCTTCCCACTGACTCTGGTCAGAAAACCTGGTATGTTTCATTGTATTTTAAAAAGAATTTTAGAAGTGCCCGGTTTGAACTGTTTTAGCAATTAGAGTGATCTTTCAGAGCATTTAATGCATGTGAGAGACCCTCCCGGATCAGGCCAAAGGTCTATGCAATCTGAGGCGATGGCAATATAAGATGGTATTGAGAGAGAGCATGCAAGCCTGAGCCCTGTCTGTAGTCTTTTCCTCTGGTACTCCCCTGTCATCATCTAAGTATTAATGGTGCTTGTGTACCATTACTAGGGTATTGACTACCTTCCTTGTCCTTTTAGCATCAGCTTGTATACCTGGTACTGAATGGTTATCACAAATTTTAGTCCTTTCAATCCATTTTATCCTGAAGTCAACTAGTCTGTCTGGTTGTCCCATTCAGCTTGAGCACAAGGTATCCACCCTTTTTCTTAAAAACACAAATGTCTCATTTTCTCATTCAGCTTTGTTTTTCGTGCTTACCTTTTTAGCTTAGAACAAATGCGTGGGAATGAGCAGATCACTGACTTCAATGTGGTGTGCTTGCAAGAGCCAGGTGCCATTGCTGTTCTTCAGCATCTTCTCAGGTTTGTCTGGTTTTCTTTCAAAATACCAGTTCCCTTAAAATAAAGTTCTGTATTTGCTGCCAGCCTGTTGAGCAGGCTCAGACAGCATGATCGGAGGAGGAAACGTGGCTATTTCAGGCAGTGTCTTGTGTGTTGGGTCATACTCATTGCAACGTTGGCTTTCATGGATTATGAAATCTTCAAGGACTTTAGGAGCCATATAAGGAGAAAGCAATATCTAACAATGCTCAGTGTATTGTTTCTTGTCTTTGCAGAAATATGCTGAACTCTCATTTATAAATACTAGCTGTAGATATGTTTGGTCGCTGACGTAGACACAGTGATGCATTTCACTTGTGGAGAGGGAGAAGCAGTGATTTATTTATTGATACAAAGCACAGATTTAACAGAGTTTGGTAGTAAATCTTAGTGTTTTAACAAGATTTGATGGCAAGGCAAACTTGGCTATGTACTGCATAAAGGACATGTTCAGGGACAAGCTGCCAGGGAGACCTTGAAGAGTCTAAGTGTCACTGGATCCAGTCCTAGTCCCAGACTTGATCAACAGCTTATGCCAAAATGGTTATATATGTGCAATCAGTCCTTTATGTCACTCAAGGGATGATCCTGGCACGCAGCCTGCTTGTGGGCTTAAAGGACTCTTGAGCTGTTCACTTGTTTATTTGGGTAAGACAGACAATCACACTTGCATATTGCCCACAGTACCAGCAGTGCTCAAGTTAGCCCTTGGCTCTTGTTTTGTTATCTGTCTACCCAAAACTATCTTTGAGCCCCAGATGCAGCCATCACAACTAGATGTACCCATGATGACCACCATGGATGGTTATCACTTGGACAGGGTTATAGGAGATAAATAAAGGTCAGATTGGGGACAGGGGAGAGCACATGGTCACAGGCTCTTTTGCTCTGTTTTTGTTGTGTGGGAAAGGGGAGAGGAAGTGCTGCTCCTGGGAGAGGTGAAATGAAGTATCTGCATGGACCTCAGTATCCTTCAGAGCTACTGAATGTCCACAGCTAAGACCTGTTAATAGCAGTAATGTTCTTCATTATTTCAGTCTTAAATTTGAGCAGTTTCTAGGTTTTTTATTTCATAGATGTATAATTAAAAGGCATGGGACTTGACCAGGCATATTAAGCAGCCTGTGATAGAGTTGGAAGTAGTTGAAGCTTTCAGAATTCCTAGTGAGAGGTCCTGTATATCCCATTGCACACTGCACAGTGACAAAGAATTAACTCCTTTGGCCACCTAAGGCCTTCTTGAAGGCATATGTTTGAAATTGAGATTTTGAGGAGCCCTGTCAAGAGTCCCAGTTGGCTCTTCCAGCCTGCAACTATAGGTTGGAGCATCCTACTGTTAGCTGTAGTTGCCTGAAGAATTGCCTGCCATGTGTCATGTGCTACATGCTCTCTTGAGGAACAGCAAGGCAAAACAGCTCTAAATAAGACCAGCAGTGTCTTGTTTATTCAGTGCCAATGTATTTCACAGAAAGCTCGTGGGTTTTAATCAGATTAGCATGTAGTTGCCTGTCCTGTGTGAACACTGACAGGGTTCATGTATTTCTGTTTGATTTGCATCCCAGGCACCCCCATTTTCAAACAGAGGTTGCTGTTGTGCTCCATAGTTTTTATTTCTATAGACTTTCAGGTCTGATTGTTGCAAAGGCCTTTGAGTCTGACAAAATACCAGATAGAATTTGTATGGAACATCACCTGGCACCTTTACTTCTGTCAGAAAGCAGTATTTAGGTTACCCATTAGACCAGTCACCCAGTGGTTAACAAACTCATGCTTAAATATCCCATGATTTCAAGAGTAACAGTTGGCATTCAGTTCTTGTGAGTTGTCCCGAGTAGATATTTCCTGAAAAGTTTCCATAATAAATGCTTCTGAGTTGCCAAAATCCTACTTCCTTTGTTTGAAAAGCTGCCAAACATTTCCCCTTAAAATTAGCTGAGCAATACTGAATACTGTTAACTTTCCAGGCTAATGACTAGATTGGAGGTAGTATATGTATGCCTGCAAAAGTGTATAACTCATAATATAATCCTACAGGTTGTTGTAGGACAGTGCTGAATTGGCAGCTTCATGAAGCAATGAAGTTGGTATCAAAAGGGGGATCCTCCATTTGATAACAGCTTTGTTGCTTTATTAATGGCTGTTTGATTGTGCTTCTACTTCTACACCTTGCCTTTAAAGGAGGAAGATCTTAGAGAAGTTCAGCCTGGACACTCTGGTGGGAATGGGCTGGGGATCTGAGCAAAGACCAGCAGTTCCATTTCCCTCTTTGGTTTTGAAATCTGTTAGACCCAGAAGTATTTAACTTATTTCAGGCTGTGAAAAACAGGATGTGCAGAAGTGGGCAGCAGAACACATAAAGATAAAGCATGGATCTCCATGTCTCTGCCTGCATTATCTAGTTTAATTAATATTGTCTTACATAAGTTGATTTTATTCCAGGATTATATAAACCCTCTTTGTCTTTTCTAATGTTACAAAATTCCCTTTAGCTGCTTAAAATTCTAAGCTGCATTTACTAAAGGCAGTATCCTCTAAGGGACTATTTTACCTGCCTTGGTTATTTAATACATGTATTTTTTCCCTCCTAGCAATTTGCAATTAGTGTTGAAAGTGAAAACCGGGCATAATGTTCCAGAAGCATATACAGTTCCTGTGCTGTCTTTGCCATTAGCCCCTCCTCTGTGCTCTGCCATCTATGGTGCTTGCACGTTGAAGAGCAGAAGTAATCTCCTTCAGTAACAAGTGAACAAGGAGAAAATAATGAATTGTGTGCTAATGATATGGCTTACATCTGCTTCAGAAGATCATCACTATAAATTCTGCTGTTGTTTGCGTGTTTGTTCTGACTGAGGCAGGTCTGATGGCTGTTACTGTATTTGTGAAGACCTTCCTCACCACTGAAGCACCAAACAATCCTTGTCTTTCTTCACAGATATGATGAGGTCCTGTACAGATCCTCTCAGGATCTGCAACCCAAGCACATTGTTGACTACCTCCTCACACTCAGGTAATGTGATTGCTAATGCTGGTCATCTTCAGTAAGGACATGCCTTCCTGAGCTGGCTCTACAGCTCTCATATCTGTTTTGCTTTGAAGAGTAAAAATAGTGGGAAGATGTAAATTTGTGGGGCAATTTCTCTTGAAAAGGCGAGGTATGAAGTAGGACAGCAAATAACATAGTAACTAGTAGAGATTGAGGTTGGAACCAGGAGCCTGAACAGCCCGAACTCTAAGTTGTGCTGGTCTGAGCTTATCTTAAAGACCAGATTTGAGCTGATGATATTTTCTCAAATCTCAATATTTAATCTAGAAAATTTTCTCCAAACTCCTTTCAACCATTGATCTCAACTTAGGTATTGAGATGAACAAAGGACATTGTTACACAAAGTCACTGTGTAAGTGACCTCCATAGGGAGGGGCCCACTCAGTGACCGGTCTGATTTAACAGCACCATGAAACACTGGAGTAGACTTCCTGGAGGAAGCTGTAGGGCTTAGGTGGGGAAGGCTTTAAGGAAGAACTTATAAGGAATCTTCCACCTTGTGAGTTCCAGGGCAGACTGTTGAGTATCTTTTCAGACCCATGCTAGAGTATTTTGGGGGAGGAGGAATCATAGAACATGCTAGATTGGAAGGGACTTTAAAAGACCATCTAGTCCAATCTTCTCACGGTAAGCAAGGACATCTTGCACTAGATCAAGCTTGGCCTTGAATGTCTGCAGGGATAGGGCCATCACCACCCCTCTGGACAACCTGTGCCTGTGCCTCACCACCCTCACGGTGAAGAGGGTGTGGAGAGTGTTTGTTTGAGTTTGTTTTGTTGGATTTTTTTATGACCATTGAGTTGCTGATGACATGCCCTGACAACACGCAGTCTACAGGAAACCTTGTCCTCTCTCAGCCCGGTGGCATTGGCAGTAGGACAGTGCTGCTTTCCATAGCTGCTCCTGGCAGAAGATGTGCTGCTTCTCACCATTCTTACTGTTTTCTCTTTCAGCCATCTTGCTGCTGTGGCACATAAAACTCTTCCTGTGAAAGGCAGCGCCCCTGAAGTAGCCCAGGTATGGTGACAAGTTGTCATTTGGTGGCTGTGGTCTGTACAGGACATCCCATAGGAGCTGGGATGCACTGGAGCTTTGGCAGCCCAGCTGTGTAGCTCCGTATCTGCAAGCTAAGGAGCCCACAGCAGTCTTTCCCACGGGGGGCACTGCTCTGAGATGGCAGGGCTCACTGTACACAGACAGGCCTTCTGGAAAAGGCCACTCCACCTTAACTTTCCAAAAATGGAACACTCCATGAGCAGCACACCTGTTTCAAACCCAGTCAAACATTTTTCCTTCTTGTCACCTTTTCTTCTGAGCTTTTCAGAGGTTAACTGGTTCATTTCTGATGGTTCCTTTTAGTGGCTACATGAGAAGACAGAGAATTAGGAGGCAATAGAACCTCTCTCCTCCCTCTTGCCACCTGCATAGCCCAAGGTGTCTGTGCTTTCTAGCTACCACACTGAGGCTGGAAACTCTTAATGAGCACCCACAAAGAGACACAAACTATTTTCTGCTCATCTCCTGGGCAATGTCTGACCCCTTAACTGCTCACTAGATGATACACTAATTGTACCACATTTTTTCTTTTATTTTTTTAATATTTCAAAAGCAGTTACTTGTCTGACTTTGGGAGGAAATCACATTGAAGTGTCAGCTATATTGTGGGGGAGAAAATTGCAGTGGAATTGATGGAGCCTCACTTTATAGTTGAGCTTAGATGCTGCAGGTGTTCCTGCCTTTGAATTTGGTTCCATGCATTCTTTGTAATAACAACCAGGACAGCCCAGGCTACAAGGTCATTTTCACTTCCTTCTCTTGTAAAAGTAATATTTCTAAATATCCTACACTGTGACAGCTTTCAGGAAGTATTTCTTTGGAGCAAGGCAAACAGAGCCCTTCCCAAACAGCAGGTATGTTTAACAGTGAGACATTGCCAAGGAAGAGTGAAATTTTCTAAGTAGCCCATAGTTGCGTATAGCCTTTACCCGAGGCACAGAGTAGGGATTACAGAAGAATCCTCTGGCTGTAGCAGCCTTTGATAAAGGTTTTCACTTTTTAGTCATTGCTACACTTTTGCAGACATTTTCACTGCTTGCTCTGCCCTGAGGGCACTAGCCTGGACTTTCCAGTTTCCCTTCATTGAGGAGTGTCAATGACACAGCAGTAAGCCGATGTGAAATATGCCAGCACTGGTGTATTACTTTGTACTGAAACTGTTTGTCCATCCCAATCCCAGAACCCTGCATGGGGATGGAGGATGCACATGGTGTTCTCACCTCTGACAGGCTGCTCCATACTGTGGTACTGAGAAATACTCTTTATTCTATATAAATGCTGTGTCCTGATGGCTGTTCTTGTTTTCCAGGCAAGGCTCTGTCTCTTCCAAGCTGCTCGCTCAGTTCTAGCCAACGGCATGAAGCTTCTTGGCATTACACCTGTATCTCAAATGTAATGAGGCTGTACACAATGGAAAGTCACATCTCTTAGTAAAAGGACTTTTGGGTTTTTTTCCTGAAAGAATGTAAATACTGTCCTGCGTGTTGTGGTTAAACTCGCTCTCTGCTCCTGGAGGATTTTGTGCTCCATCACAGCGACTGCAGATGGGCACACATGGCACAGGCACCATGGGAGGCCACAGCTGTTGCAATTGTCTTCTCCCAGGCACTTGGCAAGGAAAAGGGGACTTAACTACCAGGTGGACTAGTGTTTTCCCACAAGAAAACTGCTCTGTCTTTACCTTTGTAAATGTAACATTCTTTTGGTTAAGTAAGTGGAGTTAGCTGTTCAGTCCAAGTTCTACCCTTGTGCTGTGGTTGCTTTGTGTACTTAGGCCTGATGGTACAGCAGCTGCTGCGTTGGGCCAGGCCAGAGGAATTTTTCCCCTTCACTAGCACAAGCCAAGGCCAACTGCCAACTCTGTCACATCCTGTTCCGCACCCATTCCTCTGTCACGCCAGCTTGATGAGCAGGGACAGGAGGGTTTGCTGCCCAGCTGGTGGAACAGGAACCTGCTCCCTTCTGCACCCTACACACAGTCAGACAGGACAGGTGCTGCTCAGCACCCCTGAGGTACTGCCAGTGGCTGCTCTGAAATGCTTGAAAATACCAATCAGCACCAGAGCAACCCTAGGGACACACACTGCCTAAATGCACAGAACAGTTGGCAAAAAGGGAGCAGAGCATCCCTCCCCCCTGGAAATTGGCACTTAGAAATTAAATCAAAGCCTAACATTCATCGCAGGAACTGTTTGTGACTAACAGAGAGATACTTGAATATTTCTTATTTAAAAATGTACAGATAAAAATCTAGTCTGATACTCTGAACTGACTCACTTCTACTTAGGCCAAAAGTACAAGAAGACACGTGAACCTGCCCCGCTACAAGTAGGGTTTGGCAAAGCACACAGAATAGACTAAAATAATATCCTTCTACCATCTACAGCAGATATAAAAAAAAATATTTGAAAAGTGAATGAAAAATCTGCAGCAGTCTTTCATTCTGATTTCTTCAACCAACATGCAAGTTGGTTGAAGTTGCAGTTAAGTGCAGTTAACTTGCAGTTAAGTGATGCTTGAAGCACCATTGTTCCTGGTGGAATTGTGTCAGTATGTGCAAGACTTGATTTCACAGAGGGGCAAAAATACTGTGAAATCATGATGAAAACACTAGGGAAGAAGTCCCTTCATTTCACATGCATCGTCACCTAGAAGAGAAACTTTCACCTGTCATTAATCAAGTTGCACTTGCTAACTAGTTTAAGAGAAAATGCTGGCAGTAATTGCTCTTTTTGATATATTTTTATGAAGCATTTGAGCATTTGTGCCCTCAAAGGGCAAGACTGTTTATCAAACACACAAAGAACCCATTTCCTCTCCCTTATGTACATTATATAAAACTGAGTGTTCTGTTCCTTCATTCTGCTTTCCTTGTCAGTGGGACTCTTCATTGTCCCACGGGAATGAAGAATACCTTAAATAAAATGCCCATCCAGTTCCTGGGCTGTACCATAGCCTCAGCATCAGCCACTGGAAACTCCCCATGGAAAACAGAACTAACTTTTGCTTTTAGTCTATCCTGCTTAAACCATTTCATGACTAGCTTAAGGCTAATTTTAAAAAAAATGCATTATTCTTTTTAAAGTCCATTTTTTTTCCTCTTGACTGTCCATTTTTAGAGATGTCACACAGGAGCAAGTCTCTCTTTTGAGCTCTTTGTCTCTGCTGGCTGGATTTTTGTAGTGTCTTGTCGAGGTAATCCATAGAGGTAAATAGAAACACACACCAGGAGAGCACCCAAGGAGAATGTAACAGCTGAAAGGAGACAAAACAGTTTATTTAAACACCTATGTATAAGAAGACACCTCTAAAAGGTTAAGCTGTATAACTTATGATGATACTTGCATGACAGTTACTCAGAACTGAAAAGGACAAGAAGCAGTAATTCACAGAATCTAAGCACTGCAGAACCCTTCAGTGTTTACAATCCCCACAACATTTCAATTAGCCTCATATCAGCAAGAATGTAGTGATGGTCAGAAAAGCAAGCATAAAACATCTGGAGTTCCAGGTGCTGTCCCACAGGTTTATGTTACAATAAACTTAATGATGTGGTGGGTGGGATAAAGCAGCCTGTGATAATGCACTTTGCTCTTCCACTTCTAGACAAGGTTAAGAAATTCTAATGAGACTTCCACAGAACCAGCTCTTGGTTTCTGTCACACAATGAGAAAACATTCTACCCAAGCAAGATTTTAAAACTAGCAATGCTTTTCATCACTTGCTTTAAGGTGCTATGTTTTTTGTGAAATGCTGATGTTTTTCTCCTTATGCAAACTGCCCTTAAGTTTCATCTAACTAATGCCACAACAGAAAGCTCATTTTCCATCATCATGTAGAAAAGTAAAGAATACCTGAAATTAAATGGTGAAGGATTGAGCAGCAGCTACTGGGCACAGTATCAGACACACAACTGAGTCCTTTGTGGCTGCAGAACAATCCAAAGCAATCTGCTGTTGCCTCTCAAAAACATTCACACCATCAGTCACAGCCCCAGCTGCTCTTTGACTCACTCTGGTGTGGTGTTGGCCACAGCAAAGAGAGAAGGTATAAGTTAGCAGACTTGGGTGTAATGTCACAGGGAAGTGTAAAAAACCCTTGCAGAGAACAGCTGAAGAATTAGTTTGGCCCTGGCTGTGCTAAAATCAACAGGAAGTCGTACCTTATCAACAGCAGCCTCAGGTAAACAGCTATATCACACACTAAACTGCATCAGAAAGTGATAAGTGAACAATGCTGCACAAACTCCCCAGCTGTTTAAATTGGAAAGAACTTTTCAGTTTGAGGCTGTAGAACAGACTGTGACTGCCTTTGAAAGCACAGGATCATCAGGCTCCTTATGTAACACAATGCATTAATGCATTGGAGTCCTGGAGTTAAAACTGGAGAAAATGAAAAGGTAGCCTGATAGCCTGAATGATAGCTGTGGTATGAACTGTGTAAAGCTGATAGCCAGGAAGGAAACACACATGTAAGCACAGGCATAAAGGCACTTACTTATCTGGAGGCCGAAGAGGATGACTGATGCCACAGTAGAAAGAACAATGGCTGCTGCTGCAGAAAAGCCTTTCATAATGTTATCTGTGTACTTAACAACAACCGAGGTGTAGAGGCCACCTACGCTGGCAAGAACTGGAAAGCAGATAACGTGTATCTATTAGTAAAGGTCCAGTAGGTTACTTCTGAAATTACGCATTTTAATCCACTGATGTCCTCCTTATTTGGGCTCCATTGTCCCATTCAGTGATTCAATACAACATTCAGCAAAATGGGATGGATACACGGCATCTAGTAGATTTGCTAGGATACATTTAATGAGGATCTACTCACTACTTGGTCTTCTAGATGGCTGTTTCTGAAAAGTTTTAAATTCAGCATTCAGCATTCAACAGAAATGTCAGGGCCAAACTGGATGGGGCTTTGAGCAGCCTGGTCTAGTGAGAAATGCCCCTGCCCACCATGATGGGGTTTGAACTAGATTGTCTTTAAAAGATCTCTTCCAACCCAAACCATTCTGAGGAATTTCCACGTTAATGATCTTTCAGGAAACCCACCACTCTTAAAACACGGTCAGGAACAGTGGGTCAGAGTGAATTTGTAGCTTTGTGCTGTCAGTTATAACAGTTTAAAAAGCAAAACTGTGTAACAAGGCTCCAAACCCACAAGATACTTACAGATGACGAACCAGACGTAGTATGTGTAGCCATAGAAAAATCCTTTCTCAAGAACTTGGGCTCCATCTGACATGTACACCCCAAATAAAGTCACCACAATCCCAGATAAGTACATCTGAATATTCCTCACCCACAAGGAGGTATCAGAACTTTTCAGTACCTTCTCAAAATAAACTCCTAAAAAGGAAAAAAAAAAGGTTTCAGTGAGATGAAGTATCATCCTTTATGACTCATGTTTCACAGAATTTTAAAGTCAGACAGGACTGCCTAAAAAGGAACCTACAGACAGCTAAGTTTCACAGTTCTTCATGCAGAAGGCCCCAAAACACATCCTCAAGTGTGTCTTCCAGGGCAGGGTCATTTTACTGGGCAGAAATCATCAAAAATAGATTCTCTTTCTTCACAGTTGTTTTAACAATGAACATCATTAATAATTGAAACTATGAATTTCCATTGGGATTGCCTGGTCCTTGGCACCTGGCATTTTATCCTCAGGGTAGTATTTATGTATTGTAGTATGATGTAGGGATTTCCCCCCCTCTCCACTGAGATATTTAGCAGTAAAAAACTGAAAACGGGTGGGAACTAGATTACCTCAGTACTGAGACTGAAAATTCCATAGAAGCCTCATGCCTGCCGAGTGCTTGGCAGAGTGGCGACACCCTGAAGCCACAGCTCCAGAAGGTTACAAGAGCACATCAAAACCAAAGCCTTATGATAACTGAAACTACAGCTTTGTTTTGAGGAAGTGGGATTAATTTTAATCTGAAGCTCTTGTACACAGTGCCATGCTGATGAGCATTACATTTATGCTTTGCATTGCTGAAATTCCCCAAATACTTTTTCATGATTCTACTCAGGAGGCATATGTCAGACCAAAAAAGGCTGATATTTGATGAGGCCATCACTAGCTGCCTTTTTAACCCCACACCAGAACTCTGCTTGTCTCTGAATTCCCTCCACATATCAAAACATAATACTTTGCAGGACTCAGATCTCCTTGACCACTTCTCTGAATTCCTGGAGCGAGTCCTACTGACTGAACACTTTCTGCTCATTAATGTCACCCAAGGTCTTCCCTACGGTAGAAGAAAAAAGTGTGTGGTACTGACACAGATGACCGGTGGATTAGAAGCCCATGGCACATGCTCCTACTGAAATCAGAGTTTGCTTCCAGAAAAGTCTTGCTACTCTTTAATGCATGAAAAATGCAATTTAGAATTTAACACCGTATATAGGGTATTTATGATTAATAAGTTAGAGATTTATATTTCAGGGGTTCAAATAATGAGTTTGGGATTTTGTTGAAATTAGACTTTAAAAGTTCACGAGATAAAACAGTCTTGTTGATGACAGCAGTGCTTGTAAGAACCCACAGTAATTGCTCCTGAGTTTCCTGCCCACTGGGAAGATCCACAGAGAACAACCAGATGTCACCAATGTGCCAGAAATCTGGTTTGAGCATGAAACATTCTCCTAAAATTTAAGAGCTGTAACTTGTTACAAAACAAGCCAATGAAATTAAACTTTCAGGTTCCCCAAAACACAAAAATCACTCCACTAGGCAAGATGAAGGAAAGAATGGATGCTCTTCAGGAGAAATTATACTTCAGCATTGTTTCAAGTCAAAAAGGATATGTCATTATATATTTGTCCAATGCTTTTACAAGCATTTTTGGCTCCCAGATACTTAAGAATTATCACAGTATCATCTTTTTATCAACTCTGAGGGACAAAAACACAATATTTTTACTTTACTGGAATAATATAAAACACTTCACATGCTCAGTTCAGCAACTGACGTTTTAATGCCAAAGTAACTTCTTCATGTGGGTGGGGGAAGGAAGAGGAGGAAGAGAGTTTGAACTGGATTTATGTTTCCAATATGTAAAGCCCCAAGGGCACAAGATGCTCCACATATGAGATGACTTTCCAGCTGCCTCCAAGCTACAGCTGTCAGCAAGGAAAAACCCAAGCTGCCATCCTTCTGCAGGAGAAGAAAGCCCTACGTATCTAAACCCTCTAGAGACACCAGCATTTCAAAGGTCTGTAACTGCACACTGTTAGAAGCACAGCACACTGCCCACAGTACCAGAAAAAGCTGGAGAGCTTTCCAAGACAGCAAAGGCTTCACTGTGAATGCTGTAATTTGCTTCATAGCAAATGGCAGCATTTATTAAAATGAACAAATTTATAAGCTCTCAAGAAAAGCTGACTGAGCTCTACACAGTCTGATTCACTATTTCTGCTCAAAGCACCCAGTTAACTGAAAAGACACCAAACAAATATTACATTCCCCTCCTTTTTTCCCCATCAGGCTTTCTATGAGTACCTGCAGGACTGCATGGTACTAGAGGTGAGTTTTCTTACAGAAGGAGGAGGAAGAATCCAGTTTTCAGACAGAAAAATATGCCCTGTGAGACAAATTTGAACTGAAGTTGTAATTGCTATTTCCTCATTCCTTAGAATCAGCTCACTTGGTCTCCAATCTGGTCTCCTTCTGCAGAAGCCAGAGAAAAACTACTCTGAGGGGAAATGGTGTTTGTGAAAAGCCACAAACAAAATAAATAAAAAAACTCCCATCTCCATAACTGAAAGTTCTTCATGGAGTTTATCTCAGCTTCCTGTTACTCTTCCTCCTCTCTGCCTTGCTTATGCTCTCTCTGCAACAGATTTACCACCTACAGGACTATGGTAAAGTGTATCCCAGAGCTGCATAAAAATTGAGTGAGGATCAGTTCTTAAGGAAAAATACAGGTATTTCATGTGATCACTGTAAGAGAGAGCTATTCACCATGAAGTTAATACTGTGGGGAACATCTCTAACTTAGTCAGCACAATTAATGTACATCAACTTATTATAAAGTTGTTCTAGGCATTTGAAAGACACTTCCAATTGCAAACCAGCCTTCTAAGCTGCATCACATGAAACCAATAGTATGTGCACTCAGTCATTTGCTTGATAACTGGAATAATCATAACCACTGGAATGATCATAACCACCACAAGAAGTTAATTAGTGACAGAGGGATAAAGTCCTTCTTTGTCTTATAATCAAAAGATAATTAACTAACGTAAAGTGTTTCATTTTGAACATTGTAATTTCTCCAGTCATTCTGATGTGATCTGCACATAGAAATAACACTGTACCTGCAAATCCAGAACACAACACAGCAACAGCAATCGCTCCAAAGCCCAGCCATGGGTTTTGCTCCACCTGCAACATCAGCGTTATCTTAAAAGGATGCAACCCTTCAATCAATTCCAGAGCTACTTCACTAAGCACAGCAAAATTATTAGCATTTAGAGTATAAAATTTACTTGCTGAGCCAGGGCCACCCTGCAGATGAGCTTGGTGTAGCTGTGAGGCCTTTCGCTTTGTGTGCTCTTACCAAACCCTGCAAGTGCTCAGAGACACCCTCTTGGCTGGCTGTGGCCAGTCTTCCCAGAAGCACCTCTTTCCTCTCTCTCCCACTAATCACTCAGGCCAGCAACTAATACCCAAAAAACAAGACACTTGTTTCTTCCTCGCACAGGCTTAGGTCAGTGCCTCCGAAGGGTGTGTAGAAATGACACACCCATCCCCACAAGGCATTGGAGTTTCACTCCTAATTCCACCAAGTGCTCCAACAATTACAAGGACATCAGGGCCAACTGCTGGAAACAATCTATTACTCAGATACTCCTATAACTCCTATGTTAGACTGATTATGACTGTGGTAATTTATACTAATTGTAGCAACCAGGTGCCTTTCCAACAAGCAAGACTGCAGCAATACCACAAGCATGTGAACTAGTGAAAGATCGAACTAGTGTTTATGTTGTAATGAAGTGTCTGGAAGTAGAAGAGGGGTACAGCTGTTTAGAATGTAACAGACATTACATTAACCTCAGCTGCTGCGTGAGAGTTGGGGCTGTTCACTCTGGAAAAGAGATGGCTCCAGGGAGATCTCATAGAGGCCTACCAGTACTTGAAGGTGTCCTACAGGAAAGCTGGGGAGGGACTGTTTGACAGAGCATGCAGTGACAGAACAAGGGGCAATGGTTTTAAACTAGGGAAGGGCAGGTTTAAATTAGACATGAGAAAGAAGCTCTTCACCATGATGGTGATGAGGCACTGGAACACATTGCCAGGAGAGGTGGAGGCCCTATGCCTGGAAAAATTCAAGGTGAGGCTTGATGAGGCTCTGAGAAACCTAACCTAGTGCAAGGTGTCCCTGCTCACTGCAAGGGAGTTGTACAAGATGGGCTTTGAAGGTCCCTTCCAATTCAATGGATAGTACAAAACATGAAATACAAAGCAGTTTGCTCTTCATTGTCAAGTGGCAAAATGCAAACTCTTACCTGTACTTTTGTGGCCTGAGCAGGCTTCCACTGAACAAGGGTGACACCACCACACAGCATGAAGACAGAGAACCACTGCAACTTACTAAGGGTACGGTTCAGCATTAGAACTGTACATAAAGCTGTACAAGGGATCTTCAGCTGGTACGTCACCTAAAGAAGGTGGGAACAGTAGTATGAGAGCACAGAGGATGAGGATGGGAGTAAAGTATGATGGTTTATAAACTCCTCTGAAACAATAAAATACCATTGCTAGTTACCCTAGAAGTGACCACAGCATCGAGGAGGCTAGCTCAGAAAACCAGAGCTTTCCAAATGAGTGTTATTTGGCTTTTAACACTGCGTCTAAAGAGAACACTAGACAGACTCATACCCAACATTCATCTCTCATGAAACAATAAAAGGAAATGCATTTACTGATAAAAGGATGTATTACCTGGTAGACTGCTGCATCCAAGTTGCTAAGAGCCACAAATGCCATATTGTTTTGGAGAGCATACACCAAAGATGGAACACTTAATTTGAGCAGTTCTGTAGGACTTCCAAACACGTTTTCTTTTAGAGATGTTATCAACCTTGCTAGACTTCCGGTTTCACTGCAAAATAAAATATTAATGTAGCCGAGGGCTCTCTTAAACTGGTAGCTGAAAATAGAAATTCAAATCAATCAATCCTTTGGGAAGGCTGAAAATTTGTTCTCAGCAATCAAGTGTACCTTCTGTTCACATTCCCCTTTTAACTGAATCTCACAGTGCAGCCAAACAAGACTGTACCCTTGCAGACTGCTGAGCAGCCAGAAACGCCTCTCATTTCTCCGTCAGACTGGAGTTCCTCTTACCACTTGTGCTGCAGGAGATGCTGGAGCAGCACCAGCCCACACATGAAGAGGTGGCTTTCTGTCACCTCACAACTTCACATGTCTCTATGTAATTACAGCGTGTGCAAGAGCAGCAATTGGAAGAAGAACATATTGCTTCTTGCTGCTGTCTGCTTTTGCAGCTTGCTCCTCAGCTTATTAAAGCCGACCTCTGCATTGCTAGTTCTCCCTTATGTCTACATCCATCTGACATTACTTGCCTACTCATGGCTGCTGCTCAGTCATGCAGTTCAATTCCCACCTCTCCCCAACTCCTGTTTTCCCTCTTTCTGTTATTCTTACACCAACATCCAAAGTCACTCCCATCCCCTCCCACAGGGCTCAATTCCCTGTATTTCACCCACATTTCAAATTCTTTCTTATTCACAAATGTATGTAACACTTTTTGTTGATATTAAGGTAGGCTGACAAACAAGAAAGTGATATTTATAATGTATCTGCTTCTGTTCCAGAACAGTTATAGTAGTTTCCATGGTAGTAACAGTACTTTCTGTCTACTTCGATTTCCAGCATGGAATTTGGCAATAAAGAATAACAGTTGTCCAGTAAACACCATTTTCACCTTAATTTTTGAGAACAAGAGGATGGACCTATCTAATACCTCAGTTTTGCAGTGGGTGTGCTTTCTAAAACATCCACTTATCAAGAACCTCTAACTGTAAGCAGAGTTCAGTACAAAGATCATGTGGAGACAGATGTAAATCTACACCAAAAAAGTTTCAAACAAGCTTCAGAGTACAGCTGATAATGCAAAATAAAGTGGCCAAAGATATACATTGCAAAATCAAATGATAAAATAAAAAAACCACGTAACTTGAATTCAGAGTTTTTGACATTGACTTAGATTGGATTTTAAAAACCATTCTGTTTTCTTCAAAGGTTTGAATAAGTGATATTAATAACAGTCAGTTCTGTAACAGAAATGTGGATTTCTGAGAAAGGCTGAAGTTAAACCCAAGGTCTGTAGATCAGTTCTATTTTTCTTTATTTGTTGTTAAGTAATTATGTACCATCTTACATGGCAGATAACATAATTACCAGCTGGTGAACTGGAATTTAAATAAATAAATATGAGACGCTGAGAGTACAGTTGAGTAAAAAATTAACACAGCTTAAATAATCATAAACTTATCTTTCGAAAGATGATCTTAGGGCATTCATCCATTCAACATGCCTTCCTGAAGCAAAGTTAAAAGCAAACACAGCAACAGCACGGTGTAAGGAAAGTGTAAGAGAACAAATTCTGCATCTGGAACCCAGCAAGAGCCATACACCATGCATATGGCACCAATCAATCAATGGTGGCTCTTGCAAAAAGAAAAAGTTACCCACCCAAATAAGTCCTGCTGTACAGAAAGAAGTCCCACAGACTGTACTCTATCGCTGGTTAGTAAACTACACTGGTGAGACCAATTCGTTGAAACAACATTAAACTTTGCATTGGATGAGAGCAATTGGTTAGGACTTCAAAACTGGAAGAAGATGTAAAGGAGACACTGAAGGAAACTCTACCAGAATCAAAGCTGTTCAGCATCTTCACAAGTGATCTAAAATGGGAGATTACTAGGAAATCAGCACATTCTGATGATTATACTCAAGCATATGTTGAAAGTTTCCTTTCGGTTATCACAGTTGCCACTGAGATAGGCAGAGACTCTAAAAGAATTAATCCTACCACAACAGCAAAAACTGAGCTTTGAAAAAAGTCCAGAATGTGAAGATTTCCTGTAGCACAGGGAATTGAGAGGAAAGACAGCAGACTGAGGGGCTTTCTACTTCAGGTGCTCACATTCTAGCTCTTAGCAGCAGTATGGGATTACAGAAATTATTATTTTCTGAACATGCAGCCTTTCAGCTTTCATTTCTCAGGTAAGCAGAGACAGCAAAACGTGTGTCTGCAGCATTGCTTGGGAAAATCTATGAGTAGGCACAATATAATTTTGTATAACTCAGCAGATGATGGGCCACAGTCTGGCTTTCATCTACACCAACATTTCAAAGACCCTAAACATGTCAGATAATCCATGCTGACATTTTGAACCCATTCCAAAGCCCACAAACCCAGAAAGTATGCAGGAAGGACACACCTGAGTTTACAAAGCAATTTCAGCAGAGGAGGACTCACAAGCTCTCACCTGCTGTAAAATGACTCCTCCATATCATGACTACCCAGACACCTTCTGAAACGTGCCTGAGACATTAGAAGCTGGCATTCATCTTCTACTGCCGATTACCATTTCATACTTACTTAGCCAGGATGCCCACGCTCAGGAACAACTTGATAACCTCAGTAATGCACACAGCTGTGGTGGAGAAGTAGAGTTCTGTCTCCACTGTCCTTGTGTACCGCAGCGCGACCGTGTACGTCGCAGCAACCAGGGTCATCACTGTGAGGCAGTACAACTTGAACAGCAAGCTGACATTTTCTGAAAGAGAATAGAGGACAGCATGTCCTTCACCTTATTTAAGAACAGAAACAGGGTGTCCTCCAGCTGGAGGACTTTGTCAAATGGCAGCATGTAACAATTACAGTGTTGCGAAATGCTTGCTATAAAAAGTTTAAGTGAAAATTTAAAGCCTCTTCTCGAAGAAATTTACAGAGGAACTCCAAGAGTTTGAAAATAAGAGATCTCTTGCCCTCACAATCATTCTGCTTTCTAGAAAAACTAATCACAGACTAATATTTATCTAATAGGAATCAAAAGGTCTTTCTGTGCTTTCCTACTCCTCAGCTGACAGTACTTAATCAGAAGTACAGCAGCTGAGCATCCTCATGTTCTACACTGAGGTCTGACACAAAGAGCACTGGCAGAGGAGTAAAAGCAAAGGGAGAGGACAAGTTCAGTATCAGCAAAGAAGGGAAGTAATGTAGCAAATCTTAATAAATAAAGCAGCATTTCCTTCAGCCTTATTTTCTACTTAGATTAGAAAGAGAAGTGTGTTTTGCTTATAACAGTGATGTGACCTCACAAAAAGGGATTTCTTGAAAAATAATTATCTGTAGAAAACACCAAGACTATGGCTCTTCAAGTTAATTAAATCACAGGACTATGTATCCTTTGTGTTACCCCCTCCAGCTTTCCTGCTCCTCTGTGCTTGTAAGAGTGGCTGTTTTTGTAGCAGTCTTGATTTCGACCAACTACTATCTTGTATAATTTCTGAGTTGTCTTGTTCCATGTCAGTTTTCCACAGATCTGCCCTCCTCTAAAGCCTGAGGCTATCACCAGGCAGACATGGCCAGGCTAGTTCACCCCATTTGAGAACAGCCAAGGCTGTGTCCATACCAGTAAATAGAACAGAGCATAACTTCAAACAGGACTTCTCTGCACAAAGACAGGACCTACAGTATGAGACATCAGCAAATGTCTAGTGTCTGCAAAAACATTTTTTCAAAATGGTGAATTATTCTTTGTTAAATCCACATCTGATGGGTGGATTTTGGTCATTCAGCAGCATCGTTTGGGCCATTTATCTGTCATGTTCTGAATATCCCAAAGAAATGTACTTCAATTGGTTTATGTTCCTTTGCTGATTAGTGAATGAGCTAATAGATAAGCTCTGGGCAGATTTTGTAATAACCTTGTTCATTTAATATGGGAATGAACTGCTGAATCCAGTGTAACTGATGTTTTAGTTCATTCTCCTTTCACGCTGGTGATGTCTTCTATTGCATAACACTTCTGCAAGGTACAGTTAATACCTCCTGCTGCTATAATAATTTAAATTAGCTACTTCCCTACAGATAAAAATCTTACCCACATCAGCAACCACTTTTAAAAAGGTAGAGCAAATTAGTTTTTGGACTAACAGCACTTAAAAGGGACTTAAAAACTGTAATCCATGTTTAAATTAACTTTGGATTGTGGGAATCTAAGGGCCTGTTAACCAGTAAGTAAGATTTAACTCATCCAGTTTTACAAAAGCATGTTTCCTCACGTCACATCTGTCAGCAATAAAAAATCATTAACAACGTGTTTTTACACATTAAAATTTTAAGTCTAGGCACTACAGAACTGAAACTAAACTAAACACTTGCCAACATGGGCTACTCTTAACACAAAAAGGCTTCAATCTGGCAACAGCAAGCAAGTAGATAAATCACAAGTAGCAGAAAATGATAATAAATTGAGCAAGTTAAAGGCTATTCATAGTTAGTTTAAAGACAAAAATTTTCCCCAGTCTGGATCATGTGTCTGCATCAGCCCAACACTGGGGGTAGGAGGAAAGCATATTGGAGCACCCATAACCTGCTGATAGGCGTGAAGGAAAAAAGCCTTAAATAAAAGGAGGTGAAAGAAGCTGTTGTTTCTCTCCCAGAGTTTCTTACACTGCCTCCAGTAAAACCCAATCGAATGAAACAACTTCCAGCCAAAGGGAGCAGACAAGCAAGAAGCCTCTGGATACGAGTTCAGGCCTCCCACATATCTCCACAGCTCACCTTACCACCCTGCCAGGGCTCTTTCCAGTGGCAGCCCAAGGCCAAACCTGGCACCCTGAGCACAGCCTGGCAGCCTGCGGTGCTGAGCACCTCAGAGCCAGCTCCACACGTGCTGAGGGACAGCAGCTCTTGCCCTCGGCCCTTCACCTCCTGGGGTTCCCCCTTCTCTTAACCAGCTGGCCAAGAGAGGAGCAGCTTCATGCAAGGCCCACTGGAAGCTGCAGTGGGGAAACAGGCATCACGTCAGAACCATAGAGTCGCCTTGGGTGGAAGGGACCTTTTGGATCATCAAGTCCAGCCATCAACCTAACACTGACAAAAGCCACCACTAAACCATGTCCTTCAGCACCATGTCTATCTGTCTTTTAAGTGCCTCCACCACTTCCCTGGGCAGCCTGTTCCAATGCTTGACAACCCTTTCAGTGTAAATTTTCTTCTCCTAAACCTCCCCTGGCACAACTTAAGGCCATTTCTTCTAGTCCTTTTTCTCATTACTTAAGAAACAGAGCTCAGCACACCCTCCTTTCAGGTATTTGTAGAAGCAGTAAGGTGTCGTGTCCCCTCAGGCTCCTTTTCTCCAGGCTGAACAACCCCAGATCCCTCAGATGCTTCTCATAAGGCTTGTTCTCCAGCAGCTTCACTGCCCTGCTCCATCTCAATGTCTTTTGGGTGCTGAGGGATCCAAAACCGGACACAACACTCGAGGTGGGGCCTCACCGGTGCTGAGCGCAGGGGGCTGCTCGCTGTGCTGCTGGACACACTACTCCTCAATAGCTTAAGCCCACCTGCCTTGCCCGAGGGCCTGCGGACCGAGCTGGCTTTGGCACCTCTGCTGGCACTCCGGGGCCCGCCGGCGTTTTTAGGGACACCGCTCAGAGGAGGTGGCTAGATGGTACCCGGCTGCGCTGGCGGCCTGCACCCCACAGCCTCGGGCCAAGGTCCCCCAAACGTAGCGCCACATTCAGACGCCCAAAGAACGGGGACCGGCAAGAGAGCCGGCACATCTCCGGGGACAGCCGAGGATAGTCCCACAGGGTGAAGAAGCGGCGGCAAAGGCAGCGGGAAGGCGGGGCGGGGAGCACAGCCCCTCC